>BJCO01775151.1:0-12740 GCA_018326465.1 Flaveria floridana | reverse complement strand
GGTAAGGGGTTTATATACCCAGCCCTAGTTTGGCAATTTGTCACGTTTGGTCCTCGCACTTAGTCCCCGAATTCCCGAATTTGTTTCGGTTGATAACGACGTAAATGGGCGAGCTATGTTAATTAAGAGGATTCCTTAAGTAATCCTGTTTATTTGAATCCTCTACAAACACCAATGTTAGTATTATATATCACAATTTATTTAACGATGTCGGTGGCGATGCTTGTATAGGTTTCGGGTAATAACGAGAATGTAAGAATGATAATGACAACAGTCTGAATGGTGTTAACCTGAAATTACGGTGTGTCACATTATAAAGCTTCCACTGAACAGAAACAAATTTTTGATAGTGTCAGATCTAAAGGAGACTTGGTAAGAAAGGTCTTACAAAAAGGACAATCAGTTGCTAAATTGTTGAACGCAATGATTGCTCCTGATTTTACAAACCAAGTCAAGATCATTGCATAGAAGTATGATGATATTTTTTATTCATTTTTGATTAAAAGAGTAAATGCTATTTGTGTTGTCTATCACTTTTACTCTAGCATCATTAAACTTCTTATGCAAGATTTGAAAGAATTAAACAAACTACCTCTAATTAATCCATCTGAATCCAAACGAGGAGATATATTTGTAGAACTTTTGAGGAGAGGATTAGCTAGAACAAGTAATTTCCTTCAAACTTGATGTGATCAGGAAGATAAGGAATACCTTTCTATGCTAAAGAAGAATAAAAAGATAAGGGGGTTACAGTCTAAAGAAGAACACTTTATGGTTGAATTTTGTGACAAATATTTTGAAAAGGTTACTACCCCAGGATTAATAGTGATAGATGGCACCAAAAAGTCTAAACCGATTCTTCGATGGTTTTATAATGCAGAGACTTTTGAGCTTAAACAGGTCCGTAATCTCGAACACTGGGATGAGGACATGATTACACTGTTTGGTGCTTTTAAGCTCAAATTACTTCATCCAATTTATATTTCATTTCTATTAGTTCAAAAATTTGAGAAGGTGTCACCAGATGTAGCTGAGCAAGATAAGAAATATTTTCTTTCCATCATCAACATGACGAATGCTGCTATGGAAAGAATATCACTGCAAAAAGCCTTTGCATATGCCAACATTGTGAAGAAAGACATAAAGGATATAGAGTTCATGCGTATCTCGAGAAAAGGTGTATTGGAAGTATATTCGAAGGAAAGCTCAAAACCTATCGAGTTATACGCCAATATCGACATCACTAGACTATCAAAAGAGACTTTGGAAAGAATGAGCCAAATGGAGATAAAGACTAATGATTCACGACCTAAACAGGGAATTCTTGCATGTAAATTCAAGTCAGTAATAGCAAATGCTTTGAAAGAACAAGAGTTATTAAAAAAGAAGCCGATGTTCAAAGTCAAAGAAGAACCAGAAGACTTTTTTGAAGATTAAAGATGAAGGTGCAGGACAAGAGAAGATAGAAGAATGAAGATTAGAAGAATGGAGCAGATAAAGACTGATGATCAGATGAAGATAAGAAGATAAAAGAAGAAAAAGACTGAAGACTGAAGATTTTGAAGACCAAAGACAATGTCAATCTTAGGGGGAGTATTGTTAGTACTTCTTTAAAGATTAATATTTTTTCTTTATGTGTCTTTTTATCTTGTTGTAATAGTATAGGGACTAGTCTTGTAATTAGTTAGTTCCTTTTTCTGTTTATTGGAAGTATATATAGCTTAGACATGTGTAGGTTAGAGGGACGAATCTGCTACTTACACACATTGTAATTGTCTTTGCCTTATGTCAATAAACTCATTGAATTTTGTTGATATTGTGCTTTGATTTGATTACTTTGCTTGTGTTTTCATTGAATTGTTAGCTAATACAATCACAGATCTATAGATTTGATCCTATCAATGTTTAAGAATAACATACACCTCAAAGCCGTTAGAGCTAAGGTAGACTGTAACACCTGAGAATTTATTAAAAAAAAGAAAACAAAAATAACCCAAGATAAGGGGTTAAAGTTGTACAAAAGGCAAACTTTAATATTATTATGTTTAAAAAGGTGGCATGGCCATCCACAACCTTTCTCACCAACTGCAATCGACATTTTTAGAGAGAGAGCAGAGTTTCATCAGTTTTCTAGAGAGAAGAAGAAGAAGAAGATAGATTGTAAGATGTTAGAACTCTTTGAGAGCTCAAATATGAAGAAGTTTGGTTCAAAGGTTGCAAAAGGTGAGTTCTAGATCCCCGGTTTTACGTGATTTAAAATTGTTTTGGGGCTGAAAATGTATGTAACTAGATTTTTATAACTTTTGGTATGATAAACCGTAAATTAATATTCCTGTTTATACGGGAAGGTATATGCTTGGGTATGTTTGGTTTTATGTAACATGTTTATACGCTTGTTTAGGTGTTTAGTACATTAGATATGGGTAAATAACATGCTAGAAAGGTGATTTGGAGTCTGAAAATAGTGTAAGTTGATAATGGACTGATGCCCATGCACCTAGTATAGTCCTCATACGCCTAGGATTTTGCCCATGCGCCTAAGTGTTTGTCCATGTGCCTAGAAACTGCCCATACGACTAAGTGTTGGCTCATGCGCACAACACTTAGCCCATGCGCCCAACTGTTGGTTCATGCACCTAAGTATGCCCAAGCGCCCAACTGACCATGCGCCCACATAGTGCACGTACGCCCGCATAGTGCCCGTGCGCCTAAATAGTTCCTATGCGCCCAAGTTCTTCTCATGCGCCTGAGTGTTCCCATGCGCCAAGTACCCATGCGCCCGCATAGTGCCCATGCGCCCGCATAGTGCCCATGCGCTTGCATACTGCCCATACGACTAATACCATAGAAAATGTTTTGAAATTTGGGGAAATAGAAATTTAAAGGTTAAGACCTAGAATGTTTAGTGGTTATGTTTTGTTAGTATTATGCATGTTTGTGGGTAGTTAATTATGTTCCATAATAAGTATTATTACGTGACCTTACGTCATGTGTTAAGGCTAGTATATGTAAAGTATTATCATAAATGAAGTGAAAGATTAAAGATAATGAAAAGTGGAACATAATGAATGAATGAAAGTCTTGCAAGCAAAATTTAAGGAGGTTCAAAACTCTCTTAGAGTTGTTAGCTCAATTGTGTGTTATATAGTGTGGATCATGGCTAACCCATGAGGGTTAACACACAGGGGGGACAGTTTTTGTGACTGCTCCATACGTACGAAACAGGATCGTCGTCGCTTTTTCCCAATGATGAGGTGGCTTTGTTCCCAACAATGGGGTATAGCTTATGACAGAATCTAGATAGAATTGAAAGATAATGAAAAAGATCATTATCAACGAATACGTGTGATAATGGAAGATAATAAAATATTACCTTGATGTATGTACGATGAATGATAATGTAAGAAGGCAAGGTAAATGTTTAAGTAAAAAAGGAAAGTATTTCATTTATAAAAACTAGAACTCACTCGGCAACGCTGACTTTTTTGCATTTTTAGTTGGTAGGTAATTCGTTATTGAGGATGGCACGAGGGTGAAGCTACTTGGCAAATAAGAGACTGCCATCTATCTTATGCATATATGTTATTTTTCTCTTATAATGCAACTAAATATCATTTTGTAACTTTAACAATGATGTATTACTTGGAAAAATTAATTATTAATGCATGAGGTGGTTTTTGTTAAATTATTCCACTGCATTGTTTTTAGTATTCTAATGATTCTTACGCTGTTTTGTAACATCTGAAAAAATTAAGTCAAAATAAAGAAAGAAAAGAAATGAGAAATAAAGAAAATATATTGTGTTGGAAAGAAAGAAAGGCCAAAATGGAGGGGTACAAAGTGTAAAAGGGTAAACACTTTTTATTATTTTGTTTAAAAAGGTGGTATGGCCGCCCACACCACCTGCTACACTCCACTGCTCGATGTTTTAGAGAGAGAAAGTAGCAAAGCTTCGGTTTTAGAGAGAAAAAGAAGCTAATTGGTAAGTGTTCTTCATGTTTTTGGTTCGGTTTTATGAGTTTTCAACTGTGAGACTGATTTCTACAAGTTCCTATGTGTGTGCATGTGTTCGGGTATGTGTTCTTGACATGTTTTAGGTGTAAGAGCTCTTTAAAAGTTCGAATCTGAGAGTTTGAGGTTGAAGCAGGTGAGGTGAGTCTCTAGACCCCATGTTTTACTCGTTTTACAACTTTTTCGGGTCTGAAAATGCATGTAAATGGTTTTTATAAAATGTTATATATATGACCGTATGAGTATATGTTTGAATGTTGGTAGTTTGTGGTTGTACATGTTATGGTAGGGCTAAGAATGGTAGTGAAAGGCTTAGAACATGTTATGACATTGATTGGGACTGAAAAATATGTTAGAAACGTATAAAATGGTGTTCATGCGCCCAAACAGGGCCAATGCGCCTGAATAATAGGTTTAAAAGTCTAAGTATGAGATGATGCGCACAAACAGTAGCTCGCGCACCTAGTATTTGCCGTAGAAAAGTTTTAACTAAGGTGATGCGCCTGAATAGTATCTCATGCGCCTAGATTTGCCTTAGAATTTCTAAGTGTAAGTTCATGCGCCTGAATAGTAGTCCAAGCGTCTGAGCTTTGGGCTGAAATGACTATGTGTAAGATGAAGTGCCCAAATAGTGCCCATGCACCCAAAAAGCTCATGCTCCTAAGTGTTAAAGCGGTTAAGTGTAGGCTGATGCGCCTACATAGTTGAGAAATGCCCAAACAGGACTGATTCGCCCAAGTAGTCCCCATGCGCCCAACACTTAGAAAATTTTTCTGAATTTTGAGGAAAAGCAGAATTTTAGGGTTTGACCGTAGTTTGACTTGTGGGCTGTTTTGGACTATTTTAGGCATGAATAAGTGAGAGTTTATGAATACTATATGCATGATGTTATGATGAATGTACAATATGCATATGTGTATAAGTTGTTATCTTTTATTAGTTTTCAAAACGTATTTATATCATAATATAATATACGTTAAGTATTATGTTATTACTTTACGTAGTATGATGAATGTGTGAATGAACGTAAAGTATAACGTAATGAAGAGAAAGATAACAAAGATTTAAAGTGAAACGTAATGAAAGAAAGAACAGGCTTGAAAGAAGAAAGAAAGAAGAATTACAACTCTTTGTGAGTTGATAACTCAACTGTGTGTTTGATAAAGTGTGATTTTAACCCAGGAGGGTTTACACACAAGGGGATCAGTCTAGGTGAGTGAACTTGTAGTACGAAATGGGATCTTATCATTTGACCTTGGGCTTTGTGCCAATATATGATACGGCTTTGTGCCAGTTAGTAACGGGTCTTTTTGCCTAGAATGGTGGCTTCGGGCCACGGGGTTCGTGCCAATTAGTAAAGGAGCTTCGTGCTCGGAATGGCGGTTTCGAACCGCGATTGGGGAAAAGCATTAGTACGAGACGAGCGAGATGATAAAGTATGAAATGAACGAAGTGAAAAGTATGAAATGAACGTTAACGAAAGATAGTGATAAAGTACGAGACAAACGTTAATGAAAGATAATGATAAAGTACGAAACGAATGAACACATACGATAACGAATGAACATGTGTGATAGTAAAGGAAATGTTTAATGGAAAAAGAGTATTTTTACGTATGAATTGTATAAAGTATTTTGATTCTTATAAAACTAGAACTCACTCAGCAACGCTAACTTTTATGCATTTTTAGTTGGCCGGTAAAAGTTGATGAGGATGACACGCAGGGAGGTTACTTGGCAGGGCAAGTCTGGCATCCACTCATGCATGTTATTATTGTTGGTATGTAATGCAAATAGTGAAAGATTCTTTTGTAGTTGAACAATGTTGTATTGCATAACAACAATAACTGGTAATAAAATGAATAGTTTTTGTTAACGACTTCCGCTGTGGTATTTTATGAAATGTATAATAATATGTATATTTAGTGCTATGAATGACCACCTGTGAGGTGCCCGGGAACGGGGTCTTACAAGTTGGTATCAGAGCCAAAGTTTAAGTGAATTGGGTAAATCATTTTCGAAACCTAATCTTAAACTGAGAATGGGATAAAGGGAAGGGATGCCAGCCCGAGTAGCTAAGTGCCATCATGCATTTCTTTTCTTGAAGTTAATTGAACTTACATACGTGTGCAATTTGATTTTGTGCTTATATTAGATTTAGATACTAATGTAATCAGGATAGGGATGCTTGGGATGTGGAGAGTAAAGTAAATGGCTAATCACAACCGGCCACTATAATTAGGGACTAACTATACTTAACATAAACTGAGCTATTCCTTGAATGACCATGTTAGTGTTTGAATCTTATAGTGATTAGAGAATGGCTAGAGGTAGGTCATCTAAGGCCTCTAGGGTGGAGTACAGGGAGGACGTGGTGCTGAATCAAGTGTCACTAGGAACCAGGATAAGACTGCTGAGAGGGCCCGTGAAGAGCCCCAGGTGCATGACCAGGAGGGTGGTGATGAGAGTGCAAACTTAAGGGCCTCGGTGAAAGAGGTGGTGGTAGAGGAAGTGCATCAAGTCATGCAAAAGATTCTGCCATATGTAGTGACTGAAGTTAATAAGGCAGTAAGAGAGGACGAGAAGAAAGGGAGCGATCGGAGACCGTGACGATTGTCTCGAATGAGGAGGAGGAGGATGAACCGGTGCAGGAAACTACACGTGCTTACAACTATGGGGCATTTTAGATGTGCAAGCCCCTAACATTCGATGGAAATGGCACTGCTGCTACTGCTCACTGATGGCTGAGAGAGATGGAGGGGGTACTCGATATCAGTGAGTGACGAGAGGACCAGAAGGTGAAGTTTGCTACCCTCAATTAAGGAAATGACCTTATGTTGGTGGGACAATATTGTCAAGGATGAGGGTAGTAGGGCCATTAGAAGGATGAGGTTTTTTGTGATCAAGTTCAGCGGGGTCACCCGTAACCCAGCAGATGGGCAGTCATGAAGCTGGTAATCAAGGAATTCTGTCCTCCCCAGGAACATGACAAGATAGATAGGGAGTTCCAGCAGCTGGAGGTTGGTACCATGACACAACAGTAGTACACCACCAACTTCAATGAGATGGGGAGGTTGGTGTGGGATTAGGTGATGCCGGTGTCGAGAAAGATCAAGAAGTATCTCTAAGGATTGCCAGCTGACGTGCGCATGCATTTGATCGTTGCCCAGCCGGGTACCTTTCAATCGATGGTGGACCTGGCGGGTAGGTTATATGATGAGAGGGATGTGGCGGTAGTGCAGGTGAAGAAGACGGGTGATGGTAAAAAGAGCTGGGGAAAGAAGAGGTTTGGACGTGGTGGTTTGACTCCAAACAACAAGAGGAGAAAAGTGGATGACCTAAGGATGGTGTCCTCAAGTTCGGGGATGAGAAGTGTGGTAAATGTGGAAGAGAGCAAATTGGTGAGTGCAAGTGGGGGATGAATGTGTGCTTCAAATGTAGGAAGCCTGGTCATGTGACGAGGCTGTGTGGACTTATACGGTGTTATAACTACGGTGAGGAAGGCCATATGAGTAAGGACTGCAAGAAGCCACGGGCCGAAGGTTCCAGAATGAAGAAGAAGCCATAAGAAGGAGGACAGAGGGCAACTACTGGATTCTTCATAATGACACAGGAGGAGGCCAGAGAGGACCCTGATGTCGTGTCAGGTATGTTTTTAGTAAACCAAATTTATGCCTCTGTGTTATTTGATTCTAGTGCTAGTAAGAGTTTCATTTCTGCTTCTTTCTATGCTAAGTTGCCTATTAGTAGTAAGAGTATGATAAGCCATTTGATGTAGAAACAGCTATTGGTAAGTCCACTAGAATTACTGATATGATAGATGACTGTGCCATAGAATTAGAAGTTCATAGGTTTGCTACTAAGTTACATGTAATGCCCCTGGGCGGATTTGATGTAGTACTAGAGATGGATAGGTTAGCAACCTATGAAGCGGACATCGTGTGGCCCAAGAAGATGATTCGATTAGCTACGCCTGATGGAAGTTCGGTGACGGTCTACGGTGATCGCGTCACTACGTTTCCAAAGGTGATTTCGATGCCGGCGGTAGAAAAGTGCATGAGACGTGGATGTAGTGCTTATCTGGCCTACGTAAAAGATGTGGACGCGTCGGTACAATGGTTGTCTGATGTACAAGTGGTATGTGACTTTCCGGACATGTTCCCAGAAGATTTTCTGTTGATACACTGTTCCTAGTTTATGTACTTCAATGTAAATGTCTTTCATTTCTTTCACATATGTAATGAAAATGCTTAATGAAATATGATATTTGTTTTGATGTTTATTTGTCTTTGATTATATCATATTCTTATTGTATTTAGTATTACTCATATGTATGAACATTATATATAGGTTTGAGGTTATTCTACATAGTTCTGAGTCAATAATGATTCAGAAATGTGTTCAACTTAGTCGGGTGGTTATTCATGCTAATGGACCATACTTATGGACCATACGGACGAATGAACCATACTTATGGACCAGTCGCACGACTGAACCAGGAGACTGGATCAGTAGTATGACTGAGACATAAGGTTGACTCAGTCGCACGACTAAACCTTCAGTCGTGCGACTCAGTCAAACACATGAGTCAGTCGCACGACTGAACCATGCTAATGGTTCAATCGTACGAATGGATATTGAAAACCAATAAATACCACATAATTCGTGGAAAAATAGAACACTTCGAATACTATCTTACCCTAGCCGTCCAGAGCATCCTAGTTCGTCCATCCAGCTTCATAGTTCGTTCCTGATCGATTCCAACTCATTCTTAGTGTTTGTTTAATCATTAGATCGATCAAATTGTCGATCTCACTGATTGGATCGCCAATCAAATAGAATTCCACGCTATTTGATCTGGTCTCACGCCGAATCACTTAGTACTCTGTACGAAAACGGTCCTAACAAGTGGTATCAGAGCTTTGGCTCGTGATTTTGCGTGGATTCGATTAGTTTTGTTGTTAAAATTAACGTTTTTAATCAAAAGATTCACTTTTTTGCTTCAAAATGTGTTTTTGACGAGTGCATGAGTTAAACTTTTGACTTTTCATCATACGACATATTAGGGTTCCTGAAAAATTCGTATTTTGTGTCAAAGTCTTCAAAATTCGACTTTTTCCAACCATAGCAGCCTCAGTTGCATGATTAGATCAATCGTACGACTGAATCCCATTCACATATTCCAATCGCACGACTGGAATCATTCGCATAGCTCATTCGCTCGGTTAAGCTATCCCAGTCGGTAGACCTTAATCATCCTCTTCATTCGCATGATTGAATCAAATCAACGATTCAATTCATTCGCATCCTTCAATCGTACGATTGACCCAGTCGCCTTGCTCAATCGCACGATTGAATCTGTCTTGTCTGAAGTTTGTCAAGTTTTAAGCCATGGATGACCAGTTTGATGTGTTCACTACCGGAAAAGACTCGCGTATCCAGAATCTTCTTCTTCTGGAAAATGAGATAGGGAATCACGACAAATCGCCGAAGTTGTTGACGTTGGATGAGTACACACAGTGGAAGCAGTGGTTTGAGATATACTTGAATGGTGTTAACCCTAATCTATGGACATCTATCGAGACTGGTTATACTGTACCAGTCAGTGCAAATAGGGTGAAGTTGACTCTGGGGGGTATGAACAAAGCTCAGAAGGTTCTACATAATACTGAAAAGAAAGCATATGCACTGTTGACTCAGTCGATACCTAAGGATATATTCCATCAATTCTCGAAGAACAAGCAGTCGAAGAAGTTATGGGAGGCTTTAGAAAAGAGATATGATGGTAATGCGACCTTGAAGGCACTGATGGCTAAATCTCTCATAAAGGAATTTGATAATTTCTCACCAATAGGAAAATGAGAGCTTAGATGATATTATTGATCGAAATTATCATAAGATGAGTGAACTGCATAGTAATGGTGTGATTACATTTATGGAAGACAAAGTTTCAAGTTTTGCTGATGGTCTGCCAGATAAATAGGATCCATTTGTGTCTAATCTGAGACAGAATGACACTCTTACTACTTTAGACATAAACGATTTCATCTTGAAGTTAAGGGAGGAAGAACTACAACTGAAATACAAGTCCAAGAAAGGATCCTACGCTCAGAATCCTTCACTATACAACTCTATTCCTACTCCGGCTTCATCAGGCGCACCTCTACACACTGCGTTTGTGTCTAATTCATCTGCTCCTTCTCAAAGCAGTTCCTTGGGAAGCGAATCGTCAGGTTCATCTGGAACCCAATACGTTGTCCCTGAATCTAACTCAACTAAGCTGAAGACCGAGAATCTCAGAAATGTTATTGTGGAAATTGCCAAAGACCACATGGATCTTCTAGCAGTAGTTGTTCAGTCTTATGATGGGTTAGTCGCTGGTGAGATTGGAAATTGTCATCTCGCTGACGAGGACTACGAACAGGTGGATGAGACTAAGTTGGAGTGTATGGATATAATGTGGGCTTCGACTAGTGCAGTTAGGAGAGCCAAAAGGTTTGTTAAGAAGACGGGGCAGAACTTGGTTGCCACTAAAGACACTACGTTTAGGTTTTATAAAACCAAGGTCACATGCTTCAACTGTGGAGAAAAGGAGCACTTCAAACGTGAATGCGTAAAGCCGAAGAAGACTGGTAATGGCAACCCTTTTCCTTCGATCAACTATCAGGACAAAGAAAAGATTGGGGCATCATCAAGTAAAGAGTCAAAAGCTATGGCCGCTCAAGGAGATGAAGGACAGGAGTAGTCCTTTTGATTTGTATCTGAGGGAGAATCAAATGTAGCATTAGTTGATGATTTTGATGATGGATCTGCGAGTGAGGGAGACATCATAGCTGCAGGATCGATGTGGTTCTCTCAAGACTTAGTGTTCTCATGAACTTGTTTGAATCTCACTCGTTTGATGAATGCAGAATCAAGAACTCAGTTGATAATAATATAATAAGTAAAAGAACATAAGTGTTTTCAAGATACTTGTATATATTATCTCTCAACTAAGTATTACAAGACTCATGCAGAAGCATGGATACTAAGTTACAATGAGCGACTATTATCTCTCAACTAAGTATTACAAGACTCATGCAGAAGCATCTATACTGTATTAATATGCATATGGGAGGGGCAATAAAGTCCTTTTACACAAAAATCTTAAAATTAACAGATGTACAACATCTGTTGCATATGGTACAAGCAAGTGAATATACATCATCAGAAACCCTAAATAAAGCTTTCATGTAAGAACAGCCACCACAACCAATCGATCTTCTTCCATCTGAAAGAAGAAGGTCATCACTTCTTCTTTTCTTCCTAACATCTTACATAGCATGAAAAGAGTGATAATTCTTGGCTTTTTCCTCAAGGGTTCTATACACTGGCAAAGTCAAATGGGCGGGAGATTTAAAATTCAATTCTCTCCTGTAAAGTCACACGTTCAATTCTACACAATGATCATCGTATGATTTAGCACACTCACGTAAGTCAAATCCTCTTTATTTGAAACTCTTACTTAGTTTTGCTGCTTAATTAAGGTTTTTGGTTAATGATTTTGTCAAGGTACCTGACGAAGATACGATGGGTTTACCTGACGAAGCCGATCTAGATGGTGAAGCTAAGGTCGTCGATGATGATGCATTTGTGCTAAAGCTAAACGACAATAATGGAGTCCTAGAAATCCAACTACAATCGGTGTTACTTTTTCTAACTCATCATTTCTCTTAAGTCCCAGTCAGTGTTACAATTGCCATTTTCTCAAGTCATAACTGATTTTATGTCTCAATTCTTGATTCAGATATTTAACATTCTTAACTGATTCTTGCTAATTTTATAAGCGACTGGTGTTGGAGCTTAGGTTCTTTGAATTCTTGATTGATTTGTTTAAATTCTTCGTCGATTTTGAAAATTGTAATTGTAGAATTACATCTAAAGGTATGTTCCAGTAAAATTTAGAGCTGATATTTTTGTGTGTTACGTGCATCTAGAGTTTTCTGCTTTGTTGATTGATTATTATCGATAGATAAACTTCCTTTCTATTGGTTAAGATATCATAATAATAGAATGGTGATATCTTTTTTTTGAGCTTGAATAAGTTTTAGTAGTATTGACCTGTGATGGAATGATTTGTTAGTTTTGTTTTACAACTTTAGTAGTCCACGTTGGTCTTTACTTTATGCAATTGAATAAAAGTATAAGACAAGCTTTTATATTGCTGAGCATAATGTTGGAAAGCTATATGGACCTACTGAACTTGAGAGTATAAAAACGAATGAGTTAACTACCATCAAGAAATATTTTAAATGGACAGAGCTTATGAATTTTATTTGACTCTCTTTATATTTACTACATCTGAGCTATCGGCAAGAGTCAGGTTTAGTATGTCAATGTACAATTTTGGCTCAAGGATATGTAGATAAGATTAAACAAGCTGCAACTAAGGTTTGAAGACTTTTGTTCAAGATCATATGCTAAAGTTCTCAAATTGTGTCACATAGACCCAGTTTGAATCCATAACCAAAGTCAATGCTTCTTTTTACTAAAAAAATACCCATGTTACAAACGTGCACTTAGTGGCTTGTATCAAAAATATTGTCTTCTATGATACACAGGTAATTAACCAACCTGGTCCATCAATCTATTTATTTATTTATTATGAGAATTGAATTTGAAAGTTCATTGCAGTTCCTTAAAAAGATGCAATAATTAGCTTTTAAGTTCTTGTTGGATGATTTTGCTTCT
>BJCO01775150.1:0-17646 GCA_018326465.1 Flaveria floridana | reverse complement strand
GCGACTGGGGGTCATGCGACTGCGAGTCCAGTCGCATAGGTGCCCATTCGCATAAGGTCCATTCGCATGAGGTCCATTCGCATAGTGTCCATTCGCACGATTAAGAGCCCATTCGCACGGTTGGGTGTTCATTCGCACAGTGTTCATCCGCATGGGTCCAATCGCATGATGTTCAGTCGCATGGAGGCCATGCGACTGAAGGGTGCCCATACGCCCAAATAGGGTTGTTGTACCCGAGGAAGGGCATAGTTAAAGTACCGACTTTCGGGGGAAAGTACAGATTTAAGTTTTAACGTGGATGTTCCCATAGGTATGTAAGATGAACTTTGGAGGCCTTAGAAGGTATGTAGGGCACGATGATGACGTTGCATGTTTATGCATGATGTATGTTAAGTATGTATGATGATGCCATGTATAGTAATGCTATAGTGTATGTTGATGTTCCCATTTATAACGTATGTTTATCTTTCCGTGGCTTTACGTGTTATGATTAATGAATGAAATGAAAGTATTACGTAACGTAAAGTGAAAGATAATGAAAGAGGAACATAATGAACGAATGCATGCATTAATGAACGAACGGATGAATGTAAGAAAGGCTTGCAAGCAAATGTATGGAGGTGCACATCCAATGAAGGTGTTAGCTCAACGGTATGCGGGTCAGCTACCCCGAAGGATGCACACTGGGGTCCAATCTTTGTGATTGACCATATGTACGGGATCCTTGCCGCTTTCTCTAGATGACTGGATCAGCTTCATGCACAATGTTCGTGATTTAATTACCACAGGTCCAGCATCAGCATCGTGCACAATGTCCGGGGTATAGCATATGGAATTGATCCAGAATGAAAGAGGAGAGATAAGTGATGAATGTACTTACCCTAGGTACTGGAGCCAGCTCCGTGCCCAATGTTCAAGGTCTATGAAAGACCTCAGGCTCAGTTACCCACTTCGTGCACAATGTTCGGGGTAATGTACATGTCATCGGAAGTAACGAATGTACGAATGAACTTAATGAATGTACGAATGAAACGTACGTATGAAAGTAAGAATTCATGAATGAATGTGAACGAAAGTAACGAATGTAAATGTTTAACGATGTACGTTAAATGAATGAAAGTTAACAAACGAATGATGAAGATAATAATGATATTATCTATGTGTACGTTTGTTGTGTGATCGCATGTATGTAAAGAACGGTTTGAACGAAAGAAAGGTATGTTTTATTATAAAATTAGAACTCACTCAGCAACGCTGACTTTTTATGTGTTTCCAGTTGACAGGTAACATTGCTGAGGGTGGCACGGGGCGGCATCTCAGCTCTTTTGGATGGCATCCATTTCTATAATGCTTTTGTGATGTAATGCAACAATATATATTTTGTAATTGATTAAGGATGTATTATTTTGCAAAAGCTATTATGATGAAACGAGATGTCTTTTTTTGACCGATTACGCTGTGATGTTTAATTAAAGTTAACTGAAATGTATGTTTTAGTGCGATGATCAACCAGCTGTGAGGTGCCAGGGAACGGGGCCTTACACATTAGGGTTTCGAAGGAGACCTTTTTCTTATGAATTTTAGACGTTTTCAAGGCGATTTTGGGAGTACTTTGCACCACGGTTTCACCCGAATCAAGCATTAACAAGGTCCAATCAAGCGTTGAAGATCCAATCAAGCATTGAAGATCCAATCATGCCAATGAGCGGCTAATATTGTTCATAATCACTTTCGGGATGAGAGTTCTTGTAAGTGAAGCACTAGGTTTATTTTAAATTGATGTTTTGGGTTATGTTCTCTTGACACAAGAATATAATTGTACGTTTGTTTAAAGTTAAAAGACTTGTTTATGTTTAAGTATTTGTGTGCTTTCATTCATATTTGATTTTCATGCATCATGAGCAGTTTGTCATGTATGTGAATGCTTTGCATAAATGAGTTGGTAATTGTGTGAACGCGCGAGTCTTAAAAGTTTGCTTCATAATTATCACTTTAATCAAACAATTTTACAAAATCATGGCTATGTGATTCCTAATCAATACTTATGAAACCAAGTGTGAATCTTTGAACTTGAATCTTGAAAGTGGTTGCCTTTTTATCATAAGTTTCAAAACCCATTATCAAGTTTGTTGCTTTCTTAATTATTTTCATTCAATTTACTTTTCTGCTTAAATAAAAACCCAAAAATATTTTATTTCCGTGTTTCAAGTTTTTAGATATAAAGCTTTACACTTTCCACTAATTCCCTGTGGAGACGACCTTACTTACCCATACTAGTTATAGGTAGCTAAGTCTTTAATATTAACTTGTTTTTTATCCAACCACGACATCACAATCAAAATGGAACCGTTACCGGGGAATACATGCGCAAAGTGTTAAGCTTTAGATTTGTTTACTTGTTTATCTTAAAAATCAAAAATCCAAAAATATATATATATTTTTGTCTACTTTTTGCTCTATGTCTTTTTTTCCTTGTTACCATGGGTATTCTAGTTTGTTTGTGCAGAATCACTCTTTGCAGGCTTAATAAAATATCAAGGAAGTTGATTTCGCCATGAATTGGGATGGCGATTCGTGTGAGTGTTATGGGATTCTCTTTCATGAGTTGCCAGATTGTCCAGTGTTTCGTATAAAAGTCCTGAAACATTACGAGAAAATGTGTATTAATGGAAGCAAAGAATATAGAAAGGATTATGAAGAATTTGAAGATACATCATCATCATACCAATATTACGAGCCATCCGCCAAATTATCAAGGATATTATAAGTATGAGGTGAACAACTTTAGCAAGGTTGGGATGGTAACAACTATGAATCTGACATGACACAACGATCAAGTTATCAGGGAGAGTATAACAACTATAACTAGGAATACCTACAACCGGCGTATGCGGATGTTAAGAGGGGTAACCAAGGGGATTGTTATGGATACTCGAGTCAATCAAATCTTTCCCTAGGATATGATCACAATCAATGCTACCATCCTCATCAACTACAAGAAAATGTTGCATTCCAAAATATCAAACAATTTCAAAATGCTTATCAATCTAAGGATGAGGAAACTATTACTCGATTGGAGTTGATATTACCCGAGATCGAAAAGTTATTATCATAAGATCATCTTTCAGATCAACAATAATTTGAATACTTAACTATCATGCGTGATGCTTTATTGTTATAAATAGAATTAGAAGAGTCAATCTCACCATCTTTCAAAGTCGAGGATGAGGACGTGGAGTTTAATACCACACAAATTCCCTCATTTGTTGAAGATCCATGTGTAGTACGAGTGGTGGTTGATTCTTATGATGATGTAGTAGAAGAAGAGGTTATAGGTCCTTCAAAGCAAATAGCTGAATGTTTAAACCTAATGGATCACATAACACCTCCTAAGGAACGAGAGACTAAGATATCGCCATGTGGTCCCGATCGTCCTTTAGTAGTTATTATACAAATTGACAAAATGAGGGATGATAGGTCATGTTTAAAGAAGAGGAAGGTGAGTATAGAGGACATCAGACAATTTATTCAAAGGAGAGCCCACAACGATTCTACATATGTGTTCATGTCCGGAAAGAAAGTACGGACTCGACCCATCAACTACCGTGCATACATTGGAAACTCGGTGGGTAAATGCAGATTTAGAATGTCAACCATTGATTCAAGATACATGGAGATAATGAAAAATAAAATAGGGTTTCGATATGTCTATCATCGAGCTTTTTTGGTAACGTAGCAGGAAAATGTTCAATTCAACCACCATAAGTAGTTGTAGATACGGTCTGGCTGAAGACCTAAAACTTAGTGCTCGCCGGGAGGCAACCCGAAGAACTTTGTGGGTGTTTCACTAGAAACCTTCAGGAGACTTCACTCGTCCACTCAGGCCTACCGAGTGGTTTAAAAGGCTTGTTGCATTTGCTAAATGTAACTGTGATTCCTATGAAAGTGAGTTTTATTTAGTTTGAGTATATTTGTTCTTAGTTTTAGCTTTGTTTTGTTAGTTTCAATCACCAGATGCAAACACTCAAGTGTGGGGAAGCACATGAGTGTTCAAAAGCATATTTGAGGATGTTTGGGAAGCTTTTCCGACAACTACCGGATAACAATGTTGACACGTTTTCAAATCGTCTATGATCAGGTCCATGTATTCTTCCTTATCTTATTTGTTTTGTTTATTGGTGGTTAATTGTGATTATGATTTGATTTATTTAATTATTAGTAGTTTTAGTAATCGTTTTTATTTAGCTCATAAGAACTCATTTTTGGGATTGTTTGTTGAGGTGATTCGAGAACCCCATCCCTATAATTCTTTACATTATTGCAAAACATACATTAAGAACAATGTACCTCAAGTGTGAGGATGAGGGGAAGGGCGTGAAATGGAAACGATTTAGTAAACATTGAAAATTTTTGTTAAAATTCAAAGAATTTTTTTAAAATTAGCCTCAAGTGAGCTTAAATGTGCATTAAACATGAATTTTCAATGTAAACCGTTAATTATCAAATGCTTGTGTGCATTTAAAGGTCCTTTGACATGGTTAGTTAGAAGTTGAAAGAAAGTTTTCTCAACAAGTAGTTTTTATAAAATAAAATAGGATTGTCTAGTTAGGTATAACAAGCTAGAAGGTGGATAATATGCATGCTTCACATCCTTAGCCTATCCAACCATTTTCATGAGAATTTTGAGCTTATTTGAGCATTATTCATATCATATCTAATTGCTTTTTTCTTTTCTCGAGTGTTTACTATAATGTGCACTTATTTTAGAACTTGTGTATCTTATACATGTCAAGATCTTAAACCATTATGATGGACGAACATGATGGAGGCATTAGGATAAGCCTTTTTGTTTAAGCTATTTCATTTGATTTCCCCACATTAACTTATTCCCTGTAGAAGCCCTTTTGAGCCCCAAACTTTTCTTTTGTATGAACCCATATCGTCAAACCAATAAAACCTTTAGCCTTTTCTTTTAAACCTGTGTAGTGAAATCCAATTTAGGATGTGCCTAAATTGTCTATTTATATGTTCTTCTGTTTTATTGTGTTAATAATATTCAGTAAATAAAATACAAAATAACAGAGATGTAAAAAAACAATAATGACAAAAAAAGAGTGAATTATTATAGTGTGTCCGAGTTAAAGTGATCCAAGTGATGTTATGTAGTTCATGAGTTTAACTACCTAAGATTGGATTTCACGCACCAGTAGCCATGTTAAATCCCTTTTACTTACTCTCAACCTTAGCCTAACATTACAACCCTTAAATCCCCCTTTATTTGTGTATTGTCTTGTGTTTGTTGATGGAGATGTAATTTGTATACGAGCTTATGAAATAATGTACATTATTGGTTTTGAGTGCTACAGATATACTTGTATATTATCACTAGTCCAGAAAACAAACCGAGAGGAGAGATTGATTGTGAGAGGTGTGAATGCATGTGTGTTAGAAACATAAAGCAAGTTGACTTGATTAGGTAATTCCAGGTTTAAAACAAGAAATCAAACATACTTGTTGGCTTGTCAATCTTGAATGATGTAAACCTTGAAACTAGGTATGTTTTAGGACCTTGACTTATATAATGCAAGAGGCATTTTAATGTTTCTAATTGATTATTATTAAAATGTTACAAGAAGGCTTTGCTTGAGGTCAATCAAAGAATAAGTGCGGGTATGTGATCGTAAGGTGTTTATTCGATACTTATAATGGTTAATGTCTTCGTTTTATACAAATATTAGTGTCAAACATGTGTACTTTGAGTGTGTTAATGTGTGCAAGTGCTAGAACACAAAAGTACATATTTTGGGAGCTTTATGGAAGTATTGGAGCAAGTGGAAGAACCCGATGTGCAATTACACGAAAGATAAAGTAAAATCAAGTCAATCAGGCACCACCGTATCAGTCACCGTATCCACCGCCGTATCATACTCTGACCACCGTATCAGTCACCGTATCCACCGCCGTATCATATGCTGGTCACCGTATCAGCCAGCGTATCCTGAACAAAATCCAGTGAAAGAGCTCCGTAAAACTTCACAACCGGAGTATGGTACGCCAGGGTCATAGTATCATACGCTGGTCATTCTAACAACCTCCGGATTTTGAGGATTTTCTTCCGTATTTGAACCCAATCATTAGGGTTTCGAAGGAGACTTTTTTCTTACGAATTTTAGAGGTTTTCAAGGCGATTTTGGGAGTTCTTTGCACCATGGTTTCACCCGAATCAAGCATTAACAAGATCCAATCAAGGATTGAAGATCCAATCATGCCAATGAGCGGCTAATCTTGTTCGTAATCACTTTCGGGAGTAGAGTTCTTGTAAGTGAAGCACTAGGTTTATTTTGAATTGATGTTTTGGGTTATGTTCTCTTGACACAAGAATATAATTGTACGTTTGTTTAAAGTTAAAAGACTTGTTTATGTTTAAGTATTTGTGTGCTTTCATTCATATTCGGTTTCCTAGCATCGTGAGCAGTTTGTCATGTATGTGAATGCTTTGCATAAATGAGTTGGTAATTGTGTGAACGAGCGAGTCTTAAAAGTTTGTTTCATAATTATTATTTTAATCAAACGATTTTATAAAATCATGTCTATGTGATTCTTAATCAATTCTTATGAAACCAAGTGTGAATCTTTGAACTTGAATCTTGAAATTGGTTGTCTTTTTCTCATAAATTTCAAAACTCATTATCAAGTTTGTTGCTTTCTTAATTATTTTTATTCAATTTACCTTTCCGCTTAAATAAAAACCCAAAAATATTTTCTTTCCGTGTTTTAAGTTTTTAGATATAAAGCTTTACACTTTCCATCAATTCCCTGTGGAGACGACCTTACTTATCCATACTAGTTATAGGTAGCTAAGTGTTTAATATTAACTTGTTTTTATCCAACCACGACATCACGATCAATATGAAACATCTCTGGCGACGACATGAAACACGCTATGGCGACGACATGTCGTCGCCATAGGTTTTTTATGATATTTTATATTTTTATTATTTTTAATAATGTTATCATTAAAGATATTATTATATTATTATTATTATTAGTATTATTATTAGTATTTTATTATAATTATTTATTATTATGATGGTTATTTATTATTATTATTATTTATTATTATTATTATTATTATTATTATTATTATAATTAGTGTGATTATGATTATGATTATTATGATTACTGTTATAAACATATTACCATATGTATTAAAATACTTGTTCGTCTTACCTAATCTTTGGCATATATAATCAACATTAATCATCATAACTGATCTTGTTTGAGGTTTTTAACACTCTTTGATGATAATTAAGAATAAACAAGCTTAATTTACCAGTAGTATGCCTAATTTTTTTTATAAATTATTATCAATATGTATAATTCAACACCAATGATCATAATTGGATCATAGCTAACATTCGACGACAATAGACCGTAATCATCATAACCGAACTTATTTGACTTTTTTGACACTCATTGATGATAACTAAGTAGAAATAAACTTAATTTACCATAGCTAACTTTTGACATATGTAATCGGCCATAATCATCATAACCTAAAATATTTGGCATTGTTTAACACTCATTGGTGATAGTTAAGCACAAATAAAAATAATTTACCATTAAAAGCATCATTTCCCGTAAATTACCATCGAATGCATAATTTAACATTTATCATCGTAATTCAATCATAGCTAACCTTTAATGTATTTAATCGACCCTAATAATCATAACCGAACATATTTGAACTCTTTTGACACTCATTAATGATAGCTAATCATAAACAAACTTAACTTACCATTAATAAAGATAATTTCATGTAAATTACCAAGATAGTGTTTAATTTAAAACCAATGATCATAATTGAATCATAGCTAACTTTTGACAAATGTATCAACCCCAACCATCATAACCTAACATATTTTGTAACACCCGGATATTTTAATAGTTGCATAAAGAAGAATAAAAGGAGAAAATGCAATTTAACCCAAGATTGAGGGGTTAAATATGTCAAAAGTATAAAATTTATAATAATTTTGTACAAAAGGTGGCATGCCCACCCATGTTGTCTGCACATTTCATTTCAACCGATTTTAGAGAGAGAAAGAGCAGAGAATTCGGTTTCTAGAGGAAAGAAGAAGAAAAGTTCGAATTTAAGGTAAGAATTCTTAGTTTTAAGTTGTTCTTGGTCGGCCTATGCCTCGGTTATATGCTTTTGTGTGTGAATGTACGTTTGTGTGTATGTTTTGGTGGGTTTTAGGTTCTTGAGCTCATAACCAACGGGTTGGAAGGAGCCTACCCGAAAGTTTGACAAAGGTGAGTTTCTAGAACCCTTTTTTACATGTTTTTAATAATTTTAGGGCTGGAAAATGCATGTGAACCTGTTTTATGAAAGATGGGTTTTCACCCGTATGTATGTGTGTGTAAATGTGCATGTGGGTGGGTACAAATTTGGGATGTAGATATGTGCATATGTACCTGTTATGATGTTTAGAATGTTAATACTAAGTATAGATCATGATATAAGATGATTTGGGTCTGATTTATGTTAATTTAGTAAGAGTTAGTTGCCCAAACGTCCAAACAGTGGCCCATGCGCCAACGGTTAAATTCCCTAAGTGTTCCTAACCGCCCAGAAATCCCAAACGTCTGAACAGTACCCAACCGTCTAGATGTCCATGCGTCTAAGTCAGAACCATGCGCCTGAATAGTACCCAAGCGCCTGGAATACTGCCCAGAATGACTAAGTGTTGGCCATGCGCCCAAATAGTGCCCATACGCCAAATAGTGTCCATACGTCCAGAACCTTCCCATGCGCCTAAGTGTTCCCATGCGTCTAGAAGGCCATGCGCCTGCATAGTGCCCATGCGCCTGCATAGTGCCCAGCGCGACCCCAGCCAGGGGCGTTGCCCCTTGGACCCCACTAGGGGTTGCTGCCCCTAGAACCCCGCTGTCAGGGGCTGCCACCCCCGAACCCCCGCTGTCCCACGAAGGGTCGGCCATGTTCTCTGATGACTTCTTAGGTATGTGTATGGGTATGTGAATGGATGATGCATGATGCTTATGATGATGTTATGATTATGTATGATATGTTTTCTTATGCTCCTTTTTATGTGTTATTCCGCGACCTACGTATTATGAGTATAAGATGAACGTGAAGTATTATGTAACGTAAAGCGTAAGTTAATGTTAATGATATGAGAATCATAAAGAAAGAATGAATGCATACATTAATGAACGAACGAATGTAAGAAAGGTCTTGCAAGCAATGTATGGAGGTTCACACCCAATGAAGGGTGTTAGCTCAACTGTGTGCGGGTTAACTACCCCGGAAGGATACACACTGGGGTCTAATCCTTGTGATTGACCACATGTATGGGATCTTGCTGCTTACCCCGGTACTGTGGTCAGGCCACCAGGCACAATTTATGGGAGTCTAATTATAAACTTCGGCCCAGTACCCGCTTTATGCATGACGGTGGGGTATAGCACATGGCATTGATCCGAATGAAGTTACCCCGATACTGTGGTCAGGCCACTGGGCACAATGTATGGGAGTCTAATTATAGACTTCGGCCCAGTACCCGCTTTAAGCATGACGTTGGGGTATAGCCCGTGGCAATGGCCTGGAATGTTTGAAAGATAACGAAAGTTAATGAATGATGATGAAGATAATAATGAAATTATCTATTTGTACGTATGATGTATGAGCACATATGAAAGTAAAGAACGGTTTTGAATGATAAGTGAAGTATTTTAATTATAAAACTAGAACTCACTCAGCAACGCTGACTTTTATGTGTTTTCCAGTTGGCAGGTAATAGTTGCTGAGAATGGCACGGGACAGCTACTTGGCTCATTTGGATGGCATTCTTTTGTTTAACGTTTTTGCATTGTAATACGATCGAGCGATTTTTTGTAATGAACGATGTATTATTTTGCAAAAGTGTGTATTTAAATGAAATGAAATGTTGTTTTTAAAAGTTTCTGCTGCATAATTTTAGTTAAGTCATTTAATTATATGTTTTAAGTGTGATGAATGACCAGCTGTAAGCGTACCGGGAACGGGGCCTTACATATTTAACCTTGTTTAACACTCATGTATGATAACTAAATATAAAAAACTTAACTTATCCTTAACAATCATAATTTCTCATAAATTATCATTAATTTATATAATTTAACACTAATATTCATAACTCGATCTTAGCTAAATTTTGACATGTTCAATCGATTCTAACTATTATAATCGAACATATTTGACCATGATTGACGCTAATTGTTAATAAATATAATTATCACAACATATAAAATTAGTTTTTTTCCTTATTTTAACTAAAAATAAATGACTAGATGATTGAACATATATCATTTAGTCAAAATTTGAATACAATTTTAAACTTCACCCAATACTTAATCCATATTATACCATTGAGATTCATCTTATATTTAAAAAATAATAGTCCTAACTTATCTTTATTTTTCTTTCAAAAATCACATTTAATAAGATTTCGTTCCGTTTACAAAATAAATTAAAAGCATGTAATACTATTTAAAGAAAATAGTACAAACATACACGGCTAATTAAATAATACTATTTATTATATTATTATTAGTTATAATAATAATAATAATAATAATAATAATATTATTATTATTATTATTATTATTATTATTATTACTTATAATAACAATAACAATAACATGTACATAAATTAATATAATAATAATAATAATAATAATAATAATAATATTAGTTATAATTATTACTTTTATTAATATCATATTTAAGAAAATCATAAAACCTTACGATGACGACATGTCGTCGCCATAAAGTTTTCATAATGGCGGGACTATTTCCCTCCTACTTATTTCGGGGAAAAAAATAAAAAGAATGTTTTGACCTATGGCGTCGTCGTCATAGAGTTTTCATAATGACGGGACTATTTCCCTCCTACTTATTTCAGGAAAAAAAGAAAAAAAAATGTTTTGACCTACGGTGATGACATGTCATCGTCATAGAGTTTTCATAATGGCGGAACTATTTCCTTTTATTTTGGGGGGCAAAAAAGAAAAAAAATGTTTTGACCTATAGCGACGACATATAGAGTTTTTATAATGGCGGGCTTATTTCGGCGAAAAGAGAAAAAAATGTTTTGACCTATGGTGAATACATGTCGTTACCATAGAGTTTTCATAATGACGGGACTATTTTCCTCCTAGTTATTTTGGGGAAAAAAAAAGGTTTTGACCTATGGTGACGACATGAGTTTTCATAATGGCGGGACTATTTAAAAAAAAGAAAAAAATGTTTTGACCTATGTCGTCGCCATAGAGTTTTCATAATGGCCGGACTATTTCCCTCTTAGTTATTTTGGAGGGCGAAAAAGAAAAGAAAGGTTTTGACCTATGGCGACTGTTGAGGCCCCTTCGGATCATATATGTAGGATCAATTAGTGTTGGATGAACAACATCAAGGGTATGCACAAAAGTGCAGTGACCCGGTGGAAAACAGGGTCAAACGGGAACACAAAACACACACAATACAATCTGATTTCCACACATTATTCGATATACAAATAGGGTATTTATACTCATACAATGGCGGTTGCATACTACTAAAACTAACACAACTAACCCTTTAATTCCCGCCTAATTTACATGTTTGACTTTTTTTTTGACTTTTCTATTCTAACTTTTAATTAATTAATTTCTTGATTACAAATATCCAACAATCACTCCCCTAATCAAGAAATTAATAACTTTGTTGTTAATCCGATTTGTGCAGTCCATCTTCTTGTTCCTTCTTTGTTTGGCATTCCAATTGCAATTCGACTTAGACTTTCCGGATACTATTGATCAAGATTGAAGCGGGTTAGCGCCGTCGACATAGAATTGAAATTGTTCCTCCTTGAATTACCATGACTTTCCGATTTCTATATGAATCGGATTCCAACGGGGTTAGCGTCGCCATGATTCTTCCTTTGTCTTGATGAAGGTGTTTTGTTGTTCGAACGATCGTTTACGGTCTCCGATTTGAACAACCTTTCTTGTCCTATGATAAACAACGTCCCTCTTCTGACTTTCGTTTCAACTTGATTCCTGCGATTTTCCGTGTACCCTTTTTCTCTTTCCCTGTGAAAACACCCTTCTAATTTCACTTTCTCAACTTGGAAACTTCCTCCTCTGTTTCCTTTCTTTCCTTGCGATCAACACCTTTTGATCTTCTTGCTTCAATTTTCTCTCTTGCTTCCATGTTTTCTTCCTCTGTTGACTTCTTCAACATGCTACTTTCATACTCTTCTTCTTCTGTTGTAGATTTTTAAATCGTAGAAATAGGGATAGTTAATGCTCTGTTTCTCGCTTCTTCTTTTGATGGAAACTACACTTCAATTCGATCCTTTTCAACCTTCGCTCTGATACCATGTTGAGGCCCCTTCGGATCATATATGTAGGATCAATTAGTGTTGGATGAACAACATCAAGGGTATGCACAAAAGTGCAGTGACCCGGTGGAAAACAGGGTCAAACGGGAACACAAAACACACACAATACAATCTGATTTCCACACATTATTCGATATACAAATAGGGTATTTATACTCATACAGTGGCGGTTGCATACTACTAAAACTAACACAACTAACCCTTTAATTCCCGCCTAATTTACATGTTTGACTTTTTTTTTGACTTTTCTATTCTAACTTTTAATTAATTAATTTCTTGATTACAAATATCCAACAGCGACAACATGTCTCGCCTTAGGTATGCACGTAATTTTTAAAATTCTAGCATTATTTTAAATAAATCAAAATGAAAAAATAACCCTATGGCGACGACTTTTCAACATATATAGAGGACCTTTTCTACACCATAGGGCTAGAATAGGCAAAAATTAAAGTAACCCTATGGCGACGACATGTCGTCGCCTTAGGGTCACCTATAGTGACAACATCATGTCGTCGCTATAGAATTAGTCGCGATAGGGTCTTTTTCTTGTAGTGCGTAAAGAGATGTTTATACATGATATGAATATGCATGTATTTAGATTGTGTCATAAAAATAACACTGTTAAAATAACAGAGAGTTTTTTATGAATAAGTTAGGATCACGGGTCACTATGTTTTAATATTTTCTAAGCTTGGACTTGAATTACCTTTTTTGGAAGTTTTATATATCCAAGCTTAACAATGGTTTGATAACTAATTCAAACATAGTTTTTTAGTTGCAATCCATCGTTCAAATAAAGTTTTAAAATATAGTTAATTTTAATTTTACTCTCCAAGGTTTGAAAAAAGTAACTATTTTTCTATAAAAAAATAGAAACATCAATTTTACTTCAAAAGTTTCATAACTTGTTTTCAATTTTAATCCAAAAACTTAATTATTTTGGATTTAAATTGAAATAATTAATGAAACTTTTGGACTGAAATTGAAACAAGTTATGAAATTTTTGAAAGTAAATTGATTTTTTTAATTTTTTGAAGGAAAATAGTTATTTGGGTCAAAACTCAGGATGTAAAGCCGAACTTAACTCTTTAAAATATAAATATAATGGGATATTGTGGAGCTCAGTTCCGTATTACGGACTATATTATAGTTAATAATCTGTTAATGTAGTTTTTTTGATTCACTAATAATGTTTAACTTCTCTTTTGGAAAACAGAAAATATGATATTTAGCTATAAGAAATGTTTAAATAAAAATTTTTTTAAAACTAAAATGTATATTAAGTAATCTTAACCATCCACTTTTGTAATCAATGGTTAAGATCAAATGCTACGGAAAATTTTGTTAGATGGATATTTTAGTAATATTCACTTTTGTTGACTTTTTGTAAGTTTTCTCATTTTTTTTTAAAACGTCAATAACTTTTATATACGATATTTTTTTATAAAAATTACACAATAAAAATGAGCGTTTTTTATCTTTAAAACGAGTACAATATTATTATATAAAAATATAAAAAAATTTTACGTTTTTAAGCTCATATCTTGTCATTGTGTCTTTAATGCAGTTCATTGTGTCTTATTGTTGGTTATTGTGTTCATTTTTGAATACTATGCATCTTTCTAAAATGATAAATTTTAAAAAAATATAATGATAGAATAACATTATTGTTTATCTCTAATATGTAAAATACAATAATAAATTTACAACTAATAAATCCAATACATTAAAAACAATGACAAAATTACACAATGTCTTATTGTGTCTTTTGATCGTCATTGTGTTATCTTGAATGATATGAGTTTTCCAAAAACACAGTGTTGAATTAACATCATTGCGTATTTCTAATGGTAAAACACAATGAATAATAACAAGTTTATATAATTTATTAGAAAACAATAATAAAAATAACACATTGTGTTATCTTTAACATTATGATTTTTGAAAACTAGATTGGTGAAAGTATATCATTATGTTTTTTAATTGTAAACCACAATGATAAATAACAAGTGTATAATTTATAAAAAACAATAACAAAAATAACACAAAATGATCTAAAACGTAAAACACAATAATTGATACAAATAATAAATAATATAAAATATATGATACAATGAACTGATATTTGACACAATGAATGTATAAGACACAATAAGTTGATTTATTTGACACAATGAGCAAAATGTCATTCTCTTTAAAATAATAGAAGAACACGTGTGAGCCTCACAAAATACTTGTTAGGTATTTTACATTAAACAAAATTTTTAGGACAACCCTACCCTTTACCTATTCCATACAGTTTTTCAATATTAACGTCTACGTTCATCTTAGCGTGTCGTGACTCATGTTGGGCTTGCTAATATGTTTGCAATATAGAACTTACTATAAAGATATTTTTATGAGTTTTCAATACGCATTAGCTGATTAAGTTTTCAAAGCAATATTATAGTCATTATTATAATAGTTGCTATGTTTGGTACGTAGTCTTTTTGGAAGCGATATCTCTATCTCCCAAGATAGAGAAAACACTCGTTACCATCTATCCCTTCCAGACCCTGCTCTTGAGTGAGATATACTGGGTATGTTTATTTGTTTGTTTGTTTGTTTGTTTATGTTTGTTACGTACTGAAATAAAACAACCTTGAAACAAACTGAAGTTGGTGTGGAATTCCTAATCACGCCAATCTCATTTCTAAAGATTTTGAAATTTCATGTTTAAATATATTCTGACTCTAATAAAAAACAATAACTATAGGTACGTATGTCAACACCACATTAATCATCATAAAAAAATGTTCGTTTCTTTCTTTTATTAAATAATTAAATTAATTTTTAATAATATTATTTAATTCTTTTTACATTAAAATAGGTTTTTAGTAGAAAAAAAAAGATATTTGTATTCATATTCTTTCTAAAGAAACAAATTTTTATAAAATAATTTTTTTAAAACATCAAACTTTTTTTAAAATACAAAAATCTTAAAATTAGTATTTTTAAAAGGTAAATTTTAAACAAAAAATAATTAAATTAGGAGTTATAATAAAAAACTTTAACAATATATTTTTTTGAAAATGTTTGTTTTGAAATAAAATATTTAATTATTTTTTGGAAAAAGTAAAAAAAACTAAAACAAAAGATTAAAATATTGATATCATTATTTTATAATATATACTCCTTACTTATATGTCATTTTCAATTATATCTTATCTTAAAATATTGTTATATAATTAATAAATTTCTATTATATTTAATATTTTATCTATTCAAACAGTGTAATGCACGGGTTTATTAAAGCTAGTTGTATATATTAGAATCAAATAGAGTTTTAACGTCATTAGCAGAATTATAGAGCATTAGAGGCTTGATAATATATAACATTCACATTTGGTTTCCCATAACTATCCTCATCTTTAAATTTTGAGAGTCTTTATAATAATTTGTTGAATTTGATCTTATATCAGATACCCATCTCTATCCCCTAATATTTAGAGGAAAACTTGCTCTGCCAAAATTAGGGTCACTTACCCACAAACCTAATAAATTATAAGTATGAGGAATGAGATGTGAGAGGTTTTAAAAAATATAAAATAAAAGATAATAATTTTTAGATAAATTATATGTACGCGGGTAAGAAACTTAATGTAAATTCCTTAAGTATATCTATGCTCCCTATTAAGGAAATTAAGTTGCAGTAAATATTAAGAAATAAAATACAAAATAAAAAGTTTAACAAATTCTAGAAATAATGCGAATAAAAAACATGAATAACATGATGGAATCTATACCTTATAATATAACGGACACGTAACAACTTCTAGTTAATTTTAAATTTATATTTCAGGTCTCTTTCTTCTATTAAAAGGAAATAATTATAAACTAGCAAGAGCACCCGCGCGTTGCCGCGGGGTCTTGTAGTTTATTTTTTTATGTAATAATTGAAACTATCAAATTTTATATTGAAAAAAGATATGGTTTGGTTTCATATCCATGTTATGCCAATAGTTTTTAAAGATTTACCTCCTTAATTTGGTTTGATTAAAGTGATGTTAACCTTTCCAACGAAATGTTAACCTTTCCAACGTAACAGATTACTTCGTCTTTATCATCATCACCATATTTATCTTCTTCATCAATAGTGGGCATGAAGAAAACTGTAGATCAAAAGCAACATACGCACGAACACAAAAATATTCAAATCAAAATAAACTGTAAATCAAAAATAAAACATGCAAGAACACACAAAAGTTGGTTTAAGACAAAAGGGGGTCCTATAAGTACTATTTATCTCCATTCAAATAAGACACTAATCTTCCTCCTCCTTTATCACGACTCTTGAAGCTTTCAATAATGCCAGAAACCCACAAAATGGGTTTAATCTTTCTAATACATCTTTCATATCTTCTATAATCTCTATCTAATAAATCCCTAACCAATAAATTGATTCATGAATAATTTAATTCCCTAATTCTAAAAATCATTTCATGTGTGTACCATTAACAGGTTCTAAAATCAACCCCAGACCAGGGGTCTGCTATTGGCAACTCACAAAATTACCATGTAAATCAATCATGAATACTGAAATTAAGTTTAAGGTAATGAATCAAACGAATAAACCTTCATTAAGATGTGTGGTTTACCTTGAGCTTTCATCGCCAAGATGTAGAACAAATCTTGTCGAAGTATGCATGTAAACATCACCCGAATGTTCCTTTTAAATTGCAGAAACCTCTTGAAAAGAATCTTGAAAATAAGGGAGATATGAAAATCTATTAAAACATGATAAAACATGATAAAACTAATCTATCTCACACAAAAGCTCTCTCTGCTGATATGTAAAATAGTATAATACAGTCAATGAGCACTACCTTATTGTCAACTGATAACCTGCCTCACTTAAAGCCAACTCCTTTGCCCCATCATGTAATATCTATTAAAACATGATAAAACTTGAACTTAAGATGATAGCCATGCCATCCTCAAAATCACAAAAAAAGGTAAATTTTCAAATCAGTTTTGTTATACTTCACAATTTGCAAACTGATGTGAAATTCAAAGAATTACAATCCAGACACACCCTTTCAAGTGTTCCGTACTTTTATTGTCTGATAGACATTTGCATGGATGACCGACGTGTAGCTTTGAAGCTCTCTCTCAGCAAAGCCGGTTTGAAAGAGTAGTTTTATCTGCATAAACGTTT
>BJCO01775146.1:0-14172 GCA_018326465.1 Flaveria floridana | reverse complement strand
ATGCAACTTGTTACTTAAGTTGGGAACAAATTCATCACTTAAGACTGACTATGTGCCCCCCCCCCCCCCCCCCCCCCAAAAAAAAAAAAAAAAAACAAACCACCCCACACACACTGTCCCATAGGTTGGTACAAGAGTGACCGTGGTCCCTGTCACCCACCCTCTGGGTCTGGAAACGAGAATCCTTGTTTTAAACACACAGAAGGGGGTAAAGCTGTAAAATCAAGGATGTTTAAATTTAAACTCCCCTGCATATCATCCAAAACATGAAATTCGGAGTTTGTTTTCACCTGTACCCCAAGGCAACAAAACCTTCTTCTTATTTGATGGATGGATTGAGCAGAAGTCCGTAAAAAATCCATTAATTGCTAGTCTGGCAGAATTTAGATTACCAACGACCGTATTTCTAAGCTCCTTTTTGTGTTACAATCCAATCATCTATTTAACCAAACCTGATTTTTAAACCCAAACCAATTAGCTATATTTACTAGTGCTAAATGGTTTGCATTTTAATAGTACGATTAATATAATGACAGTGACTTACACTCATCAAATAATAATTAATAATATGTATTACTATTACTATTCTTATTAAAAGCTTTGATCGGTGGCATGGTTTTTTTTTTTTAATTTTCTTTTGTTTTTGTTTGTTTGTGTTTTAATTTTTCTTTTTTTTTTCTTTTTTTGGTTTGTTTATGTTTTAATATGGTTTTTTGGTTGTGTGTTTGAGATTTTGGGGTTGGGCTTTTTGTGGGTTTTTTGTATCTGGACACGTGTCTTTGATTTGTAGGGTTCTTTGACGTTGTCTTTCTCTGGGTTACTGCTTTCTTTCTTTCGTTATCGATACCCTGACGATTCTTGCTATTAAGGTTTGGGTTTTCCTTTTGTTTGCTCTTTTCAGGGCTTTGATTTTCGTCGATTTTCTATTTTGGACTGTGTCGCTTTCTTGCGACTTTGATTTTTGTTTGTTACTAATTAAAAGCTTTGGTCGGTGGGGATTTTCCATTTTTTTTTGTTTAAAATTTTCTTTAATTATTTTGTTTGTGTTTATTTTTTTTTCTTTTTTTGTTTGTGCTTTAATATGGTTTGTTTTGTGTGTGGGCTCGAGAATTTGGAATGGGGTTTTTTGTATCTGGACACGTGTTTTTGATTTGTAGGGTTCGTTGACGTTGTCTTTCTCCGGTTTCCTGCTTTCTTTCTTTCGTTATCGATACCCCGACGATTCTCGCTATTAAGGTTTAGGTTTTCCTTTTGTTTGCTCTTTTTGGGGTTTTGATTTTCGTCGGTTTTCTATTTTGAACTGTGTCGCTTTCTTACGGCTTTGATTTTCGTTTGTTTTGTGTATGGTGTTGGGCTTTGATTTAATTTTTGGGTTCCGCATGTTCTGGTGTGTTATGAATTTGGGGTTTTGGTGTGTTTTACTTTGTGTATTTTACTGATTTTGTGGTTTTGAATATTTATTTTGATTTTGATTTTGGGTTACATTAAAACTCGCATACATATCAAACACTTATATTTTTAGACTTATAACACTAATCAAACTCAATATATTGTATTGAACTCAAGATCAAACTCATTTACTGAAGGACCTTAGGTTTAAACTGAGGTCAAACATGTTTAAGCTTGGCTATAGTTTTTAACCAACGGATCTAAAGTAGCTTCTGAAGAGCTTGATATGTTAACACCCCTAATTTTGTTCCTAGCAAAACACACAATTACTCAAAAGCCGGTTGGAAAACAGGATCACCTTTGTAATTTTACAAGATTGTTGCTACATATACATTATACATATACAATGATGTTCATTTCAGTCTTGTAAAAAGAAAATCACAGGGTCAACGACCTTTCGATCATCAAAACTAAAACTTGAAGGGATTAAAAGAAGCCGCGGAGCGGAAGCTCATTCACTGAATGCTATCATGTTTTTTCCTGCAATGACACGCAAATCACATTTATTTGCTCGGAAGTTACCTAAAGTATCATTAATACAAACTCAAAATACCTTTTTAGATACTTTTTGTGAATCTTCATAGCCCCTCTGCAAGCTTTCATGGCATCCATATTCCCAGAAATATCGTTTAGTATCTACAGAAAAAAAATCGAACGAATTCAAAAGAATTAGCATCATGTAAAAGATGGAACGTATTTTTTTAGCAAAACCAATTTGGGCTGAAACAGGTAATTTTTCAATTTAGTTGAATATTGATAGTTTTACCATATATTGTATATGTAGCAACAATCTAACCCAAAATAACCCATTTGACCCGTCTCAGATATAAGTGAACTATTAAACTTGACCCATTCAACCCTTCAACAAAAGAATCTAACCCAAATCGACCCATTTTAAGTAAATGGGTTGATCCCACTCCTAATTTTCCATATAAAGTCAAAAGGTCAACCTTCACAACATCATCTAGTCCCCGAGCTTCTCTCAATAACTTGTCACTCCTGTCCTTGAGGACACTCGCTACAATGAAGACAGATAAGGGAAGTGGTGCACCGGATCCGCTTCTGGACCCAGGCCTATTTCTCCTGTTTCGTCTCTCATATCTGCCATATTGGCGTCTGGATTTTCGTGTTAGTTTGTGAGCATCATGTTTATCGTGTGTTTCTGCTCCCTCATATAATGAGAACAATTCAGGATTATACTCTAAAGCCCACATCATCTGTTTGGTTCAAAACACAAAATGTTCCAAGTAAAAAAAAAAGTGCATGTTCTAAGTAAATTTTGGATGATTATATAGTTTTACCATATATTTTTACTATTCCTTACCTCCCACAAGTGCAATGAATCTCCAAAAGAAAATTCCCGCCGGAACAGTACCATAAGCATCCGGAATGCAAATAGGTAACTGCCTCCACCAAGGTGTTCTGCTTTTGTATATGTAAACATTCAAATTATTTTTCTACAGTTCTGAAACCAATATTTATTAACCAATTTTTATTTATTTAAAATAGTTTTCTAGGAATATAAATGAATCGTTTTCATAAAGCAATGAAGACATTTAGTTATCTGCAAATACCTAAATGCTGGTGAAGTTTAGGATTAACAACATGATTTACATTAGCCAAGATATCAAGTTGTGCTTCTACTCCCACGGAGTTCCCCGTACACCTGAAATTCCCTCTCTTTAAAGGGCGTAAATAAATGTTTAACAATCACGAATCTAGAAAATGATAAATGAAAAATAATATACTTACCAATCTGTGCATTAATCGTTCAAAACACCAAAATGCATCTGCTTCATGTTCAAGAAGCATAATCATGGGGGAGCAAATATCACTCATCCCTGTAAGGAGTACTTGGTTTAGAATTGGAACCTTAAAGCAAAATATAATCCTTAAGTGGATTCGGGTTGAAAGGGGCTGTTTTATGTGGAACATCCCAGGTTGAGTTGACCTGCAAACACTTTGTTGTCCTTGCTCAATGAATAATTAATGAGTTTATTATTACAATGATGATTTAAATCTTTGAATAACATGATTCAGAAGGTTGTATGCAATAGAAAAAGTCTTTCAGCAGGTTTCAAACACTAAGACCTATATGACCTGTTCCCTTTCTAGCCAACCTATTTTGATTGGACCCGTTGGGGATAAACAAACTCCAAATCCACCCGTTTATAAGAAAACGATCAAAAGTACCAAATATAATCTTTTGACATTTCTACCTACCTTGACCATAGCCAACATCTTTATCATACCAAGCATAGACAGCAAGAACATCCCAGAGTTTTGCAAGATTCTCTTGCTTCTCGTAAAATGAAAGCGACCTGTCTGTGCGAACCACATCAAGACCTGCCATAAATTTGTAATTCAACATGATAAAGTTGCATAGTGCTTTTATTTAGAATAAAAAAAACTAATTGTGGAGCTATTATACAATGATATAATGGGAACTATAGGGAACTGGTACATTGTATTAAACAATTGGTAATTTAAGGGAAAACCAAATAATGACATGATCAATAGGAAGCAAATGTTTATAGTTTTATATATCAACCTATTTGATGTAGAGCAAGCTTCCATTGAATTACTTCCTTATCATGCTCCTGAGAATCCAGTGTGTCTGGAATTGGGCCAACTGAAAGTACACAACTTGCTTCATTATTAATAAGCAACAACTTAGAGACGGCAAATTTCAACTCATTTACTTATGAATAGGTCAACTGGAATTTTAATATCTGTAACTGGCCAAAAAGTAAAATAAAAATTAAACTTGCTACGAAATGGGTCAAACAGATCAAAACTACGCAAAGGATAGCAAAGGGTATGCTTAATGCATTAAACCTCCTAAATCATTTTACCCAAGAAATTAGGTTCTTATTGGAATTACATGATTTTAGCAAATCATATTTGACATGAGGTAATTAATTAATTTAAAAATGGACAAAAAGAGTATTGTGTCAACCCAGCACAACTCATTTTGAGAAGTATCAAAGATTACTCATTTTTTACCTGTGACCCAACTGCTGGACTGCCTATTTTGTAATCAATAACTAGAGATGAAAATATCAACCAACTTACTTATGAAGGTTGATTGGGTCCTTTTAAGTTGTTACAATATGCAATAACTTTTTTATGAACAACAGCGAACAATATAAAATAACTACATGGGAAACAAGCCAAATGGATTGAACGAATCAAAGTCGGGCAAAGTGTATATTTATTGATCAGTGCCTCTAAAATTATTATATACAAGAAATTAGATTATGATTGAAATAATATAATCTTTGTAAAATATATTTGACACAAACTATTTATTAACAAAATTCAACAAAAAGCATTTTGGGTCAACCTGACACGACTATTTTGACACGTACAAAAATATTACAACTTTTTTTGACATGTTATCGAACATTCGAACCTACCTGATCCACCCACTTAGTCATCACCTCTAGATTCTAGAAGCAAGTTCTAAAGGTTCTTAGGGCTCATAAAAGTGAACATTACCACTTTCTTGAGATTGTGATATTACAAGGCTTTCATGATTTGTCTCTAGCAGTACAACTGGATCTTGTACATCTTGTACTGGATCCCCATTTGCTGTGACCACACGTGCAGTGATGAGCTTGCCACTTCCAACAACAGGAAACATACGGCTGCATGATTCTTTCAACTCAGCATATTGGTCCCTAAAAGGCATAAAGAAAGTATAAATATTTACACCCTTAATCCATAAAAGTGAACATGTTATAGGTCGTTATTACCATATCATTGATGGCGTTGATTCAAACCAAGAAGCTAGCATTATTTCTTTTATCGAAGGATGTTCTAGATGTTGGACACAGTCAAACGGACAATTTACTAAAAAGTTTATGTCACGTCAAGTGAAGTACTTCTCATATATTAGCTAACAGTCTAACCAAAAGATTTAAACTTACACCAAACAAGGAAACTAGAGGTTTCTAAAACGCTAAAAATGTAATTTTTCATTATAAAAATGTAGGCAATCACTATATGTATATTTTAGCCAAGTAGCATGTCCATATTAAAAAACATTTCAAATGATGAAAATCTTGCACCCAAGTAGTAGAACGGTGGGAAATATCATAAAATAAAAACAGGAGAAAATAAATGAAATTTCACAGGATACATCTCTCACAGCACCATGGTTTCTAACTACATATTGAGCAAATGAATCGAAAAAGTTCACCTACCATCTTGTATTAGTGTCTAGCGGATGTTGTCACGTCAAACTAGAGCTGACAAGAACAGGCCAAGCAGGATGGGTAACCGGTTCATTTGAAACAGGTCGTTAATTAGTATGGGTCAAAACCTGCCGATCGGGTTCTGTTGACCTCATAACACTTTTTTGTCCATTTTCTATAAACAATACTTGTTATTAATGATGACAAAAATAAAAATTATATAAAACAAATGCTTTGAGATTAGATAGGAATAGGAATAGGGTTCAGACGACTTTCATCACGTATGACAGATTCCCACTTCGGCTAAAACTTTGTGACCCTTTTGAGATTAGATAACAACCAAATTCAACCGTTTATAAGTAAATTTGTTGAAATTACCACCTCTACACCATATAAGAATTAAGAACTTGAGAAGATATATATTACCTTCGTCTTTGTCGTAATTTTTCACGCTCATCAAATGTGCTATTAGGATCATAACAACCAAGAAGAAACTCCCACACTTCTCCTCTAATTGATGGATGAATTCCCTAATTATCATCAATGAACATTGACAAAAGTGAGTTTACCAATACAAGAAAGATCAGTTAATATAAGATATTTGAAACAAAGAGGACAAACAACACAATAGGAAGTGATTCCTATAGTAAAAAGAACAAATAGACTATGGATATGCACGCTTCCATGGTCTTTTAAACATTATACGTGGTAGTCAATAAAGAACTTACTCCATGATAGATTCGACTAAGGCACTTGCCTATATCAAGATAACCTTCCGGAGTAAATGCAGCCCGCCACCTTTTTACAGTTAGAGTCTTTCCAGCCTGGATAAATGAAAAGGAGTATATAAGAACTTCAAGAAACCAATCATGAGAAATAGGTAACACTGTTCATATCTGTTTGCCCCAAAGAAAATGCTATATTTATATTTCTAGTAAGATTTCAATTCAAATTCACCTAATTAGCAATCATCACAGATTATGATCCAAAAGCTCTCTCATTATTGTATTATTTAGGTCCCAAAAGCTAAGGCATGGGGTAAGAGCTTCGCATATGTGTTAAAACCAAGAAAGGGGCTTTATGTATGTGATTGTTAATCAAAGATCCCCATTAAACTACATGTCAGGTCAAAAATTGCCTTCTTTTAAGGTGGAGGGAGTGGGGAGCAATTGAGAGGAAAGGTTTATTTTGCTTCTAGGCATTGTTAAGGACATTTTTTTATTATACATTAGAAGACAGTAAAGATGGTATCTGATACATACCCAGATCCTAATTGGGTGGTTTGGTGGGCCTTGGTACCGGGTCAAAGGGGCAGCAGCCTAGTGGGGTTAGTGGATGAATGGTTAGCTATTGTTTAGGGAGTAACTACAGCCTAACTGCCCCTATTCTTCCTATTTATGTTTACTTCTTAGGATGTGTGTGTCTGTCTTTGTTTAGTTTATCAAAAATAGGATTTCTAAACCTTGTAATCGGAGATCACCCTTCTCGAACAGGGCTCTATCTGTACTTTTTATTTGAACCCAAAAAGTCGGCTTGATTAACTTCAAATAAAAAGTACAGATAGAGCCCTGTTCAAGAAAGGTGATCTTTGATTACAAGGTTTAGAAACCCTACTTTTGATAAACTAAACAAAGACCTTGGTTTAAAAAAGCATTAGGCGCTCCGAGGCGTTTAAGTCTGAAAAGCTAAGGCGCTATGTGTAAGGCATGAGGCGAGAGCCTCACGTATGCGAGGCGTTGTTCTATGTACAACAAAATAAGACATATGTATAGCTAAAAGTTGCATTTGTCTTAACTTTTTTACATATTATATTTTTTACTATGTAAATCATTCATAATCTCATCATCCATTTGGTTATTTTTACGTATTATCCTTTTACAGGCCCCAATCTTGACCAATGTTGACCAAATTTGACCTAGATGTGCATGAGGCGCCGCCTCAAAGCCCTGAGGCGTTTTCCTCATTGCATCTAGAGCCTCACGCCATAAGCGCACCTCAGGCGCTATTTTTAAAACCAAGACAAAGACAGACACACACATCCTAAGAAGTAAACATAAATAGGAAGAATAGGGGCAGTTAGGCTACAGTTACTCCCTTAACAATAGCTAACCATTCATCCACTAGCCCTACTAGGTTGCTGCCCCTTTGACCCGGTACCAAGGCCCACCAAACCACCCAATTAGGATTTGAGTTTGTATCAATGCATCCTCCCTGGACAAGCGACTTGACCTCAAGTCGCATGCTGGACCAGTACTCAAATGGCTCCACAGATAGGAGATGAAAAGCTGCTGAATTCTGATTGCCCTTCGCTTTCCTAGGTCCCACACAATAATAAAAATTACAACCACATGTTTTGCAAGTGCCAGTGTTGCTTGGTAAGTTTCAGAACGTGCTAGATCAGACAAGAGTATCCTGGGGCACAAATAAGGCTGATCAGAGGCATACTTCAGGAATTCATTGCGTTTCAGATGTGTATATGTGGAAGAAATCAACACGCTTTTATTTCCTTGACGCCTTGCAGCTAACGAGATCGATGGATCAATATCTTTAAGCAAGCCTCTAATTTCACTAATTTCTCCTCTCCTCTTCCGATCATGGCTGCTTTTTGCTGTTAACTTCTTTGTCGGTGCCCAAGCTTCAATTGCGATGCCATCAATTTTGCCAGCATGCATTCCGTCATCCATTTCATCGTTGCCCTCAATCCCATCACCACTTATGCCGCTTTGATCAATGATTCTGCCACCAACGCCAGATCTAAGTGGCTGAAGAGGGTCATGCTCAGACCCCTGCAGTTCCTCAACCACCGTGTCCTTCAAATTATCCTCTGATTCTTCACTATTACAACAATCTCTGATCACTTGAACTTTGATTTCTTCAACATCATCCCTCAAAGATGAAAGAATGGCATCTAGTTTTACTGCAATGGTTGCTAGTTGATCTGCCAAGTTCCGGGTTACAGGTGCCATTCGATTTCCCGGCAATGGAACCAAAATGATAGAACCCAAAAAGTCGGCTTAATTAACTTCAAATAAAAGGTACAGATAGAGCCTTGTTCGAGAAGAGTGATCTCCGATTACAAGGTTTGGAAACCCTACTTGTGATAAACTAAACAAAGACAGACACACACATCCTAAGAAGTAAACATAAATAGGAAAAATAAGAGCAGTTAGGCTGCAGTTACTCCCTAAACAATAGCTAACCATTCATTCACTTACCCCACTAGGCTGCTGCTGCCCCTTTGACCTGGTACCAAGGCCCACCAAACCACCCAATTAGGATCTGGGTTTGTATCAGTATCCAAGTAATTTAACAAAGTATTGTGTCGGTGATCACTCACATATGATCATCAAGGACCAAGACAACGAAAAAAGATAAGATTTTAAAATATGAAAGTAAAAATAAAGGCAACCCATCCTAATTTCCAAAAAGAAACTGGCAATATGGGACTTAAACCTACGAATATCACTAGATGAAGCTCAGCCTTCACAAACTTTTATGGTCCTAAATTCTTGAAAGTAATCCTATGAATATGTACTTAAAAATAATCCTAGACGATAATTAAATCTAGACCCAATATACAGCCCATTTAAAAGCTACTTAAGAAGTCTTAAAAAAATGGATATCAACATCCCAATAAAACTTACTCTGCCAAAAAAATCTAACATAAAGATGTCATTATAAAACTTCTTGGAAGATAAAAGAACAAGATAATCATCCACTTTGCATCCTACCGAACAAAAAGCGGCGATCAAGAATTCAATTTATTGAAGACCACTGATCACATACTGTATATCTCAAAGCATCCAAAGTTTCATAAATTATGTTCAGAAAGCTAAATCACAATGAGATGCACAAATTAACAACCACAGATTTAAGATCTAGTATAAGTGCAAATATCAATGATCGATATAGGCTAATTGACCAATGCAATCAGTCCGATACAATTTACCTTGATCCTAAACTTTGTAGTCGGAACATCGGTGCATCCAGCTCGAATCTCGTAGAAAGAATCAGTCGGTAGTCCTGGGTCTTTGCGGCAAATGTTCATCCTCTGTCGCTACTTGTTCTTCAACCCAGATCTGAAATTGGGCTAATGGTTTCTTTATATCAAATCGATCAATCAAAAGAACAACACACACACACACCCCACCCCCAAATCACCTCAAGAAACAAAACCCAGATGAAATATTGACACAAGATTCGATTCGATTCGATTCGATTCGATTGGATTGGATGAGATGAGTATCGAAGGGGTGGTGGTGGAGGTCGTTGGTGGCTTGTTAGTGAGGGGCCGTGTCACTGGTGCTGGAGGAGACGTGGGTCAACGTCGATCTGTTGACCGAATTTCTTCCCTCCATCAAATTACTCGTTTATCGTTGATCTTGTAGCTCAAGTTTTGATTTTAGGGCATGATTAGGATTGCTTCTTTTAATTGAAAAAAGTATTATTAACAAAAATTGATTTATTAATTTAAAATTTTTTTAAATGAGTTTTTAAAAAAATATTTGAATTAGTTTATAAACTAAAATGTTATAAAATGATCAAGAAAAACATACTTAAAAAACGATGAGAGTTAATAGAAGACAGTAGAGATGTATAATAAGAAATTAAATTAAAAATAGTTCTCAAAAGTCAATAAATAACTCTCCCTACCTTTCAAAACCTTATTTTTACTCTATATGAAAAGTTAGTTTCAAAAGTTCTTTTAATTTTATCAAACACTTTTTTTGACTTATTTAATAAGTCAAAAGTAGGGGAAAATAGAGTTAAATGCTTTTTTGGTCCCTGGTTTTGTCCGATTTATCCGGTTTTGGTACCTGTGTTTTTTTATCGGTTACAGTACTTCAATTTGTAAAAAATTGCTACAACGGCCATTCCGTCTAATTTCAAATTTAACGATGTTAAGTTGCAGGGGTATTTCCGTCTTTTTACGTGTTTGTCTTTTAAAAGCCTTGTTTACTGAACCGAGAAGATCAAAATCGAAGAAGAACCGGAAGTTTGATGGGGTATAGTCTAAGTGCGAAGAAGAACCGGAAGTTCGATCGATACGGGAGACCATAGTCGACGTGCTCGGCTATGGAGTTCCATCTGCCGAGAAGAACCGCAGTTATGGAGTTCTAGTGGGAACTTCGTGGTTCACATCCACATGATGATTTTGATCCATTTGAGATGTACTGTAAGTGTTTGTGTTTGTCATTTTCCTTCTTTCATGTTGAAATTGAATCAGTTTTTGTGTTCATATATTTTTTTTGTTCGTCACAGCATAAGACCCGACTTGGTTTAGCATAAAATGTACCATGGGGGTCATTTTGTTGATTTGCCTAGAAAGAGCTATGTTAGTGGTAAAACTAACTACATTGATTCGATAGATACAGATGAGTTCTCCATATTTGCATTAGGTTAGATGTATAGAACTTTAGGTTATCTGGATGATCAAGTTGTTTACTATCATTATCGAATTCCCGGATTTGACTTGGATTTTGGTCTTCGACCTCTGTTGTCTGAAAATGACATTTCTAAAATGTGTCGATTTGTGGACTTTTGTAAAGTAATAGAGGTATACGTTGAGATTGAACAAGAAGTAGTTGATGATGAGGGGGGACCTGAACAACATTTACTTCACAATGATGAAGCAGGGGATGAAGCATGTGATGAAATAGATGTTGAAACAGGTGAAGAACCTATTGATGAAAAGGTTGATGATGAGGTAGGGCTTGAAGATAGTGGTTCAGATATGGATGACTCTGATTTTCGAATAGATGAAGATGAAGATAACATTGTTGAAAATGTGGAAGTTGACATGGCTGAATATAGATCAATTGTATATGATGAATCAGGTGACCGGAAGAGTGAAGAAGATGAGGGTAACTGTGATTCTGAGGGTTTTAAAGTTTAAGTGATGAAGATAATGACCCCCTATAAAGTCAGTTTTGAAGAAGGTTAAGAAAATAAATAGTAGAAAGGAAGATGGAATTCCATGTCCCTTTTATGTTAGACAAACAATAACACAGAAAAAAAAGATAAAATCTTTGGTGAAGTCTTATGCATTAAGTAGTAGAAGACAATTAAGAACTTTTAAAAATAAGAAACTTAGGCTTAGAGTTATGTGTCAAGGTACAAAGCCTGAATTTGTTAGTGGTTATGGTGAGGTCCATAAGGGGGGAGAATCTGGTCAAATGGGTGAGTCATCAATTAATGTGAAGAAAAAAAGAAAAAAACATCCACATCCCATTTGCACATGGTTATTGCACTGTTCTCGAAAAAGTGAGGATAAACTATTTGTTGTTAGAACATTGATTGATAAGTACTTGTGTCTCCAGACAAGAGATGTAAAGCTATACACAGTTAGTATCATTGCCAAAAAAATTGAACCAGTCATACTGTCCAACCCTCGAATTCCTTTGAGTGCTCTTCAAGATCTGCTCAAAAGGAATCATCAAGCTGAAATTTTGATACATAAAATCTTTAAGGCTAAGATGAAGGCCACTAAGAAGATGGAAGGTGATTACAGACAACAGTATGGGCTTCTTAGGGAGTACAGTGAAAATCTGTTGAGATCTAACCCAGGTAGTACTATTAAGATTGATATTGAGACTGAATGTAATCCGGATTCACCGACCAGGAAATTCAAGAGGATTTATATATGTTTGGGAGCTTTGAAGGCAGGATTTAAATGTATTAGGAGAGTGATCTTAGGTTTGGATGGTTGTTTCATGAAAGGTCCATTTCCTGGACAGATCTTAACTGCTGTTGGAGTTGATGCAAATAACGGTATATATCCTGTGGCTTATTCACTTGTGGAGGCTGAGACACGTGATTCATGGACATGGTTCTTAGGGTTACTAAGTGATGATTTAGATATGCAACCTAACTCAAATTTCACATTCATATCAGACAGGCAAAAGGTATACAAGATTTCTAATTTTGTAATATGTCTAGTAAAATAATTTTACTTGCTAATCATATATTTTATATGTTTAGGGCCTGCTACCTACAATACAAGAGATGTTTCCAAGTGCTGAGCATAGATTTTGTGTGAGGCATATTCATGAAAATATGAGGATCAAATGGAGAGGGCAACACTTTAAGGATATGTTCTGGAGATGTGCAACTGCTACAACAGTACCTGAGTTTAATAAGCAACTTGAAGTAATAAAAAATCAAGATTCGTCTCTTTATGAATGGTTGATCAAGATTCCAGCAAAGTCTTGGGCAAGATCTCATTTTAGTGGTAAAATTTAATTATTTTGTACTATGTTATCCATCAATTCATAATTTTGACATGGGAATGTTATTGTTATATCAAAATTATAATAAACAGGAAGAGCCAAGTGTGATGTGCTTTTAAACAACTGGTGTGAAGTGTTTAACAAACAATTATGTAGAGCTAGATATAAGCCAATAATCACTTGTTTAGAGTACATTAGAGAGTATTCAATGAAAAGGATAGCTTTGGTGCAAAAAGTGATAGATAAATCTCGTGGACCGTTGACCCCGACAATTACAAAGAAGTTTGATAGAATAAAAGGTGAAGCCATAGAATTCACAGTTATCATGGCAGGGGGGAATAAATATCAGGTATACAAACAGTTAATATTACATGTTATTTTCCTCATATATAAAAAATTAATACTAACAATTGCTATTTTCCAAACAGGTGAATGGTCTCACGGCACTGACTGGAAATGTAGTAGATGTGCCAAACAAAATGTGTAGTTGCAGGAAGTGGGAGTTGACTGGGATTCCTTGTAGCCATGTGGTAGCTGTAATTTGGAACATGGCAGTTAATGATATAGTAGTTGGAGAGCCGGAGTCATGGGTTGATGAAGTTTACTGGTTGGATACATGGAAGAAAACTTATCAACATTCAATTGATCCAGTCCATGGTATGCATATTTGGACACCATCTACCTGTCCCTTTAAGCTCACACCTCCAAATGTTCATACATAACATGGTAGACCTCAAAAGAAAAGAAAGAAATCAAAAGAAGAGCTATTACATGACATAGAGAATGATGGGAAATTTACTCGGAAAGGTCATCGTCAATCTTGTAAGAAATGCAAGCAAAGTGGTCATAACTCTCGGGGTTGTTCAAACAATGGTGCACAAGATTCACAACATGCTTCACAAGGTGCTCCTCAGGCTTCACAAACTGGGTGACTTCAATTAGGTGGATGTTAATGTCTTTTGAACAATATAGTTAATGAATGTTTATTTTGGTGTATGTTGGTGACTTTAATTATGCTACTATGTATGGTTGTCTTAGTTTGAATGGTGACTATGTATTTTATTTGACTATGATGGTGACTTTTATGATTGACTTTGGTTATAAGTAGTTCAAGTTGACATAATGGGTTAATTTGGGTGAGTTTGGTCATAACTAGTTTAATATGATATCAAATAGGTCAATTTGGGTGAGTTTGGTCATAACTAGTTCAATATGACATCAAATGGGTCAATTTGGGTGAGGTTGGTCATAACTAGTTCAACTTGACATCAATTGGGTCAATTTGGGTGAGTTTG
>BJCO01775145.1:0-12291 GCA_018326465.1 Flaveria floridana | reverse complement strand
CTCCCTACTACTCCACTCCTCAAAGAGAGATGAGTGCTCCTGAGTCACCTAGGTCTAGCCCACATCAGTCACCCATCACTGAAGAGGATACTTCTGAACCTGTTTAGGATATCCATATGGAAGAGGCTCTCACTTCAGCAAGTGATTACATCATTCAGACCTTAACCATGGCAACTCAGCTCATTGACACTTCAATTGAAGCTGTTATTAAGCAGAGGAAATCCAACAACCAAGAACACCATGCTGGTGATGAGGAAGAAGACCTTGGTCTAATTCTCTCATCCCCCAATGATTCTTCTGATGAAGATGAGGGGAATCTGAGACTAAAGGTGCAAAAGCTGTTAAAAACATGCACTTATCTAGTCTCCAAGGTTAGTCATCTTGAATCTACAGTGACTACCTTGCAAAACAGGGTCAATGATCAACAACTTGAGATATCTTATCTTAAGAAAAAAATTAGCTGAGAGACCTTTAAGGGGAGCTCAACCAGGAACACAATAACTTGTGAATGTGATTGACCTAACTCCTAGCTCACCTATGCAAGAGGGTGATGCTATCAAAAAGGGGGAGAAAGTCATTACAGTCACAGAACCTGGGAGTTTTTCAAGGAGTATGGACATTGAGGACTCACCATCCTCACTTGCAATTGTGCATACTAAGAAACTTTCTCAAGTTCATGTTGATGTGGACAGTATAGACTCTGTCATTAGGAGTCTCTTTGAGAAAGGCATTCCAAGGGCTATGTCATCTCCACCAACTTCAAATCACATTATTAGGTGGAGGTATAATGCTGATAGAAGAGCTATCATTCTTCAAAGAGTTCAAGGGCAGCAAGAAGTCTTCAACTTTCAGACCTTGAACTACTATGAAGGTCTTGACCTAGTAAATATGCCACATGATAACCAAGGCCAATCTAGACAAGCTGACAGGTTGGCTTAAATGATTCAAGACAGGATCACTGCAGAGTTTAGCTTCAGAAGAAGACTATGGCAATCAGGTAATACCAACGATCAACTGGATGTTGAGGCAAACCCTAAGATAAGTTTCATAGGGGAAACCTTGACTGAAGGCCCAGTGGTAGAACCTGAGAGCCCTGTCTCACCATCAACTGCTACAGAGGTTCATTCCCTTGATGAGACACCTACTGGTGAAAGTGCATGTCAACCTCTCTCTGGCCAGAGCTTGAAAGCTACACCAAGCAATGAAGGCCAAAGCTCTCTCCACCCTGAGTCATAAAGGTCTGTGAGTGACAAAGGAAAAAGAAAATTGACTTCTGAGGAGATTGAGGAGGAGGAGGAGAGAGAGGAAAAGGAAGCTAAGGGAAGAAAGTTCCTCTACTGGGTCTGCAAGACTCATGGAAAGTGCTATCAGGGCTTCCCCCAGACCAAATACTCAGGATGATGAGTTAAGAGCAGTCAGGATCAACTACTTGCAGACCAGGAACTATGACATTAATAACATTATTTCCCTCCCCTTAGATGAATTTAATGAATTAGCTAACATGGAATTGTCAAAAGAGAGAAAAAAGGAAGAGGATGCAGAGTTACTTCTTAAAATCAAAGAAGAAAGAAGACAGAAAAGACTCTACAAGCATGTGCCTACTCTCTTACCAGTTTAAGAAAGTCATGAACAAGAGGATGTGGTTCCATAAGAACCTCAAGTAGAGAAAGAGAAGGATAGAATCAACATGATAAACTAGCTGAGTGCCACAGGCCTCTATCAGACTAATACACTTCTTCCCTTACCCTTTGACTACATTGAGTTTGGTACCTCAAACAACTTGAACTTGATATAGTCAAAGAAAGAAAGATCTCCAAAAGGAAGTTAAGGGAAGAGGCTGCAAAGTTAAGAGCCATCATCCAGAAAAACATGAAAAAGTCTGCTGATAGGCAGAAGATGATGAGCTTCTTAAAGCTGTACGGATTCTCCAGAAGGAGACTTGGTCCTATGTCTCTGTCCACCATGGATGAGCACATCAGGGTAATCAAGCAAAAGATTCAAAGAAGTGAACTTGCTGACTTACACTCCCCACCAAGTCAGGTCCCTCAGGAAGTGGAGACTAAGGTTGAATCATTTAAGACAACACAACCTGAATCTCCTGCTGAACCTCAGCAAGCTTCCACTTCTGATCCACAGCAGGGATCTGTCCCCTCTCAATTAGAACCTGTGAGAAAGGAAGACCTAGCTGAGAAAGACAAAGAAGATCAATCAGGTGCTGCAGGCCTGTCTTCTCAGTTAAAAAGTTCAAAGACGAGAAAAAGGATGGTTTCCAAACCAAAGTCAATGAAAAAGAAGAAAGAAGCATCCATCTCCAGACCTCAGGATGAGTCAGAACATCCTAAGGATGTGCAACAAGCGGATGCTCCACCAACTCCAATTCAAGCAGCTCCTCTGGCATCAGCAAGACCCATCTTGTCTTGGACATACACTACAAATCTAGAAATATGGCATGTCATTAGAGATCAAGGTGTTGAAAATATCTACACATGACAGGATATGTTCAATCTGCCTCTGCATGATCTCTTCGATATGAGAAGACACTATAAGAGTCTCAGTGATCCTGATCATCTTATGAAGAAAGGGATGGTCATCATCATAATAAGGACTGTCAACATTTGCAATCTTCAAGTGTTTTGGTAGCATCAGCCTAGGGGGAGTTTGTAAGGTTTATTTGTAAGGCTGATGCAATCCAAACACTTAAAGTGTCTCCTGCATGCATGCACAAGTGTACTAAAGTGGAATGCTTTGGAAGTTTCACACAATGCTTTAGAAATTACACTAAGTGTGAAATCTTCCGAAGCCAAGACCAATATCTTCCGAAGCCTAAGATGAAGTCTTCCGAAGCCTAAGATGAAGTCTTCCGAAGCTTCAAAGACAAAGTCTTCCGAAGCCAACTATTGAAGACAGATTTCTTCCGAAGACTTTTTGATCACATGCTTTATCTGATGTACTTTTTATATAAAACTGAACCCCTTTCCGCTACAAATCTGATAAGACACCAACTTTAGAGTAGTTGGTGAAAGGTCCATGCTTTTGGTAACTGTACATTGAGGTCCATGCTTTTGTAATATATTAGGATGTGAGCTATGGCATGTCATCGTCACTAGTCAAAAGGCAATCTGCCTTTTGACTCTACATTGATTTTGTTGTCTAGATCATGTATCCAGCTGACCTTCAATGTATGGCCGGCCGTAGGTTGTAGTATAAGTATTGTTGGTTTTTGTATCTTATTGGCAGAACTTTGGAGACATTTGTAAGGAACTAGAGAGCAATATACATCAACCTTGAAAACCAATTACTTGTGTTGTTCTTGTTCTGTCTCATATATACTTATGTTTCTTAGTTCTCAAAACTGACTTTCCTAGTTCCCCATTTTAATTGTTAAGTGTTGTTACACACTCTCCTCTTGGTGTTATTGTGTTGTAAGTGCATACCCTTCAACGGTCCTGCAAACATTATCTCTCATATTTGTACCACATGCCAGATTAACTTTCTACGAGGCTACGTGAAGGGTGGTGTATGCTCATAGAAAGGAATGACCTAAGATTATGAGTTGGTGAGGTTTTATAGGACTAATATCCTTATGGTTTAAGAATGCATGTAGCAGACTATAAGCACAGGAGACAGAAAGAGTGTTTTTAAAGAAGAAGAGAAGATCATACCTCGTTCTTACATGTAAAGCTTAAAAAAAATATGCCAAGACCATGTGATTCTGTTTCCACTTAAAATTATAAACTCTTTTGAAATGGAAATGGTGGGAAATAAATTCTTCGTAGGAGTTAGTATAACCATAATAGAAGAGGGTAAAAACTGACTAGAAAGAATCAAACCGTAGTCGGGTATAATGGAAGAATCATACACTATCGAATATGCCAAGACAAATTCAATAGTCATATTAAGCATGATATATATAAATACGAAAATAGATGTGACATGGTAGAAATGGTAGAAATTATTAATGATATTTCAATAAATGAGATCCAAAGTTATCATCTTGAATCTCCAACAAAATTAGAGAAAATAATATGTGAGACAAGGTGAATGGCAAGACAAAAAAGAAAAGGAAGCGTGTATCGAAACCTGAGGGAGAAAATTTTACGTGTAAACTATAACGCTAAAACGAGAGTTAAAGAAATACCAAAATTTTACCACCAATGCCCAACTGGTTAGGGGCTGTTTGGGATTGCTTATTTAGAATGACTTTTAACTTTTGGAGGGGTGAAAAGACCAAAATGCCCCTCCAAAAATCACCAGAAGTTAAAATTTTTAACTTCTGGTGACTTTTGAGGGGCATTTGGTCTTTTCACCCCTCCAAAAGTTAAAAGTCACTCTAAATAAGTAATCCCAAATAGCCCCTTAAGATGAGGTACCCATGACATGTTAATAAAGGGGATGTCATAGGTTCAAGTCTCACTCTGAGCAAAAATACGTAGAGTTGAGACAGGGAGTTTTCTCAGCAATGAGTTTCCTCCTGAGGGGTTGGGGGTGCGGTCCCGGATGAAAAACGGATAAATAAGCCTGATTAAGATAACACCTATTCTCCGAAACATAGTCGTACATTTGACGTTTAAAAAAAATACCAAAATTTTACGAAAGAGAAACAAACGTTTGTGGCGCTTAAATATCATTTTATATAGTTTAGGGGCCTATACGATAGTTATGTTCATAGATGGATATAATTGCATCTTGCGTCCTATTCTCAAGGTCGAGAGGAAAAAAACCCTAAATTTCGTTCTTCTCTCTCTTCGTACCCCCACTTCAAACAACAAATCGAAGAACCCTCGTTCAGGTATTTCATCGATCTCTCTTAATTCCCTTCGAAATGGATCTTGATTTCTTATTTCTATTCAAAAACTGTAATTCATCGATTCAGAGAGGTCCTTCCATTTTAATACAGATTTTTGTGTTTCTAAAGCATTTGTTATCTTGATTCAGATGCGGATCCCTTTTTTGTTCGTTTTACACTTGTTTGTGAATATAAGAATATAGGGATTTCGAGTTATTCGTCTTCATTTATCTTTGTTTGGATACAAGAGCCTTTTTCATTAGCTCATCCACGTAATTTAGATCTGTGCATCCGATTTCTCTGTGAAATTAGTAAAATTAAGCTACTTTATGCCTGTAAATCGAAATTTTCTAGATAAAGATGTATGGGTTCTCGGAAGAAGCTTCTTAGTGCAACTGGATATGGGAATTTGACATGTGTGTTGTTGCATCGCAAGTATGATGTTGTGTATTGACGTCTGCTGCGTTTATGGGCTTACCTCGGATATACAGTTCAAGCCTAATCCGTTGAGCCGCACATTGTTTGTGTGTGGAATGAATATGTGAAATTATGCCACAGGGCAGTTTGCCACTTTTTAAATCCTCATGCTGTTATTTTTATACTTATTCAATCTTTCTGAAAAGGTTTCGTTTATCCTCATTTTATGCAACGTGACTATGCTGAAAAGTTTATATTAGGAAAGGGTACTTTTGACATTTCTGTGTGTTGAGGAAGTTGCAATTCAGTGCATAAAGTTTAATTGCTTTATGTCTCATGATGTCTGTGCTTATATATGTTTCTAAAACTGATAGGAACCAGCACACCCTTATTCTTGAGAAGGTTGAAACCTATGAAGACAACAAATCATTGGAAGGCCTCTTTATGTTTTCAGTTGCATAGTTTTTTGTTCTGATTATGTTCTGGTCTTAGCATATCCCAACTAGTTTGTCCTGAGAGGGTTGTTGTTTTATTTTCTACTGTGTGAAGTTGGAGTTGCCTTTTGCTATTCTTTGACAATACTAAAGAGTATATAACTTTGAGTAAAATTTTCAGCTATGTATGTGATTAGAGATGATGTGGTGCGTGTTGGGTTGGGTATGTGAATGAGCAAAGTCTTGGTGCTGGTAAGTGATGCATGGCGGTTTATTGCTTGTTGAATAATATGTGTGTGAGGATTGGGTGTTTGATATCATGTTGGGGTGAAGTATGATTGGATTTTGTCTCATGGAGGGTGTGGTTGCAATGGGCAGGGTGGTGGAGGCAGCAGTTGTAGAGGTGGTTGGTTGGTTGGTTTTAACTGGGATTTGAAAATGAGCTCAGACAGCAGGAGTCGAAGCAGGAGCAGGAGTCCCATGGATCGCAAGATGCGTACTGAGCGCATGTCCTACCGTGATGCTCCATACAGGAGGGACTTTCGTCGGGGTTACAGGTTTCCTTTATATTTAACTTTTGTTAACTCTTTTGCTTGACTAAACGTGTAAGTTGGATGTTTTTGGGTGACCAAGATATGGATGGGTTGCTCTTTTGCTAGAGCTTCTGGTACTTTTTTATGAATATCTGAATATCAGAATAACTTTGCTTCTGGATTTTCATGCTTCTTTTTTGCAATGTGTTTTGTTTATTATTCTTATATCTTTTAAAAGCTTTTTTTTTTTTTTTTTTAACTATATGCATATGTTTGAGTGTTATATGGCATGCATTCATGCACGATATTTTAACAAGCAGTTGTTAAAGTAAGTGAAATCATATGATTGGTGTGTTGAAAATGCTCACAAGACAGTGAGATTATTCTTATATTTTCAAGGGATGACATGACATGGCTTTGCATTTGATTCTTCCTGAAGGAAGGCATTCTCTGTTATCAATACATTTGGGTTATCTCGTTCATTTCAAAGAGGAGTGGGGTAGTGGATAGGGTTGATTAACTTTCACTTCCGAGATCTGACCCTAAACTCTATACTTCTATGTCTTTGTTTTTCCTGAATTTGCCATAACAGCATGCAGCCTCTGAATACCCAATTATGTTTCCATCGCTTGAAAATCATTGTTTAATTCTATGTTTTCAGCCAAAGCAGTTTGTGTAAGAATTGTAGAAGGCCAGGTCACTTTGCAAGGGAATGCCCTAATGCAGCCATCTGTCATAACTGTGGACTTCCGGGGTAAGATAGCCGATTTTGAACTTTCTTTTTGTTGGTTTCTTGTGACAATTGGATGTATAGTTGTACAACTTTTCAAGTCAATTAGCTGTATAAAAGATCTTGTTTTTAAAATCATTGGTGATGTATTTATAGTTTGTTAAACGGAAGTTGTTTCTGAAGAACCCTCTAAATTGTAAGGGAACTTTAACATGGTAACCATATATGATGTGAAACAGGCATATTGCATCTGAGTGTAGCACCAAGTCCCTATGTTGGAACTGTAGAGAGCCTGGGCACATGGCTGGAAACTGTCCAAATGAAGGCATCTGCCACACATGTGGGAAGACAGGACACCGTGCTAAAGAATGCACCACTCCTGTCCTGCCACCTGGTGATACGAGGCTATGCAACAACTGCTACAAGCAAGGCCACATAGCAGCTGATTGCACCAATGACAAGGCATGCAAGAACTGCAGGAAAACAGGTCACATTGCTCGAGAGTGCGTAAATGATCCAGTTTGCAACTCGTGCAATGTAGCTGGCCATGTTGCTAGGGATTGCCCAAAGGGAAGTATGATGATTGACGATAGACGTGGTGGCTTTCGCGACATTGTCTGTAGGAACTGCCAGCAAGTGGGCCATATGAGCCGTGATTGTGTTGATTTGATCATCTGTCATAACTGTGGTGGAAGAGGCCACCTGGCATTTGAGTGCCCTTCTGGGAGGATTATGGATCGCTTTTCAAGGAGGTATTGATGGTGACACGGTGGCAGAATGCTTTACTCTACTCTTCAGTTTCTTCAAGTAAGATGATCACCAATTTAATATTCTCAGTTTTTTTATTTCTTAAAAGATATTTGAATGCTTTGGATATTATTTTCTTGAGTTTGATTATATGAGTTGAATTCTCTCTTTAGCTTGATGTAAGGTTTATTTCAAATAGCGTAATTCAACTAAATAATAATGGTGTCATTGTATAAGAGCTTATGTACCACTTTTGATTTTCTATTCGCTCATGACAGGATACCTTGTGTTCCCTGCCATCACATGTTTGACTTGGGTTTTTGACTTGCATCAGTGTTGCAATCGTTAATACTTTATATATAATTTTCGGCTTTACTGAATTGACGTGTGGCCTTTATATGTTAAAGATGTTCTATTTTAAACAAAGGCTCAGCGATTTAAATGAGGTAGGGGTGTTGTGTGAAATGATTATAGATGTGCATACCCTAATGGCTTTTTATACGAGTATGATAAGGATTTTTTTAATCACATTCACATATGAGTCATTGGTTTTAAGTTCAATTGAATATCACACACCGAATGGGATGTTTTATACAGGGGTTGGCTTATGTTTTAATTGTATTTTTAATTTTAAAAGCTGGGCTTACACACCCATTAATTTACCTGTAAACTATATGTCGTTGATGGGGTTAGGACCCTCTCCATTTAAGAGCTGCACCACTAAACCTTGGTATTATTGGGCTTAACAGTTAATGCTCTTAGATTTAAGTGTAAAATAATATGATGGTTTTGGCCAAGAATTATGTTTGTAGATATTAAAAGGTAATGAGTTTTACTTATAAACATGGTTTTTATTATTATTTTTTTAACGGAATTTTGTATACAAAACCTAACTAAGCAAGCATCTAGCCGGGCAAAACAAGGATTGTCGTACCATGAGATCAAAATGACCAACCTAGAACCAATACCATGAAGCCTAAAAGCAAGTGACTAAAACGTTTCAATACAATAGCTACAAAATGATACTCCATATCTTGATTCTCTTTTCAAAAACATACTCGTCAAGTAAACACTAACCAACACCTCCACACCTACAACTGAAACCTCCTCTCTAAAGACACAAGCTTACAAACCACTACAAACACATGTTGTCTAATACCATAAGCACCTCTTTATCATTGAAGAACATCCTTTTTTCCTTCCATCTCATATCTCAACACATTTCTCATTTTAATAAAACAAGTTATCTCATTTATTAAATAAATACTATTAGCAGTCTTGCTATATACAATTTTCGTCCCGTTAACATCATTGGGAGTCTCGTTTACAAAGATCTTATGACTAGCCTTACGACAAACTACATTGGCATAATTCAGCCACACAAAAGGAAATTTGAAGCACCACTTAAACTTTTTATATACACAAGAATTTTACCTCGCATGACGCGGCAGGACCATACGATGATATTAATGTAGTAAAGTGTTTGTTTGTAAACTTCATAACCAATGTTGATATTCGTTACGTGTGTTGCCCCGTTGACACTAACGAGTTTATGCTTAGCACATTGCGACGTAAATAGACCTAGCATTAAAATGACGAACCTGTAAAAACATTGTAGGGAAGAATATAAAACATTTTTAAAAAAGCCAAAAAAAGTAATTTAAAAAAGATTAACAAAAGGAAAAAGAAAAAAAATAAAAGTGAAAAAAACAAAAGAAAACTCCTCGCAACAGAGGCAAAGATTTGAACCGGGGGGAGACTTGAAAAAGGTAAGGGCGTTAACACCAGGGCAACAGACATTTTGGTTAATAATGCCGTTCTAAAACTATTTAACATTGCCTTAATACGTGAAAAAAAAAAAACTGCAGCTAAATAATCGTTGCCAATACAAACATGCCAAGCGTCAAGTCGGTAGAGAAACCATCAACACTTCTAAATGAGTTATTATAGAATTACCTTCTTCTAACATGTTGATATAAGTCTGAGAAAGATGGACTTAATGTAGAAAATCCTACATTAACATCATTGTTGAAGAACTATGGAGTTTATCTCCATCGATCCCAGATAGTTTCGATAAAAATTATATTGAAACTTCCCCCTCTTTGATTAACTGAATTAGGATGAAAATAAAATTAAGACCCACCAAACCTACGAGCCTTTGACAAAGATTCGTTCAAAACTAGGCCATTATATTGCAACTTCCCCCTTTTTGATTAACTGAATTAGGATGAAAATAAAATCAAGACCCACCAAACCTACGAGCCTTTGACAAAGATGCATTCAAAACTAGGCCATTAACCCAAGCATCAACATGGACCTTGTCTTCACCATACTTAGTTCTAGCATTTATACTTTTTTAGCTAACATATTTCTCCGCCTTTTAAAAAAGCCTCCTATTTTCCTCAACACATGATGGAATCACCCTATGAACACTTAATGTTTGTGTACTAAGGTTCATCCTCCAAGTATTTTTTAATCTCTTAATAATGATCAACAATTAATAATTATGATACGGAAAGCCATAATGAATGACATGATCTCTAGTGTGTGTGTGTTTGTGTGATTGAATGCTCAAAGTAAATAAATTGCTTGTTTGATTGATAATCTGTTCAAAAGCTTACAATGGATTACGGTGCAAGACTATTTATAACCTATGCACATACTATATACAATTACAAAAGTATCCTTATGTAAACAAAAATTACATAATAATCCTAAGTCTAAGTGTTGACCGTTGTGGATGATAAAGTGTCCGCTGGGATGATAAAGTGTCCGCTGATATGATAAAGTGTCTACTGTGGATGTTAGAATGTTCGCTGTGGATAGTTGAATGAGTTGTTAGCTATGGATGTTAGGTGTCCGCTGTGAACACTTGATATGTTTAATGTTGTCCGCTGTAAATGTTGGTCATCTGTTGTGGACTGTGTTCATCCTCTATGTATTTGTTCATCAACTCTAGACTATGTTCATCAGCTGTGGACTTGTTCATCTGCTGTCAACACTTCGACATATATTGATTTACTTCATCCGCTATGAATTCTTGTGCATCCGGTGTGACCACTTCTTCATCCGCTGCCAATACTTGTATAAAATTTCTTCTTATTTAAAAATCCTATAAAAAGAAATATAAATGATAATTAGTGTTATGCTTCAATAATACTTATATTTAGATGTTAGTATATGGTTTTTTCAATGTTAGAACTTATTTGGTTGATTAAGACAAGCATTATCCTTTAATATGCTTGTTGTAGTCCAACAATACCCCCCTAAGGATGATGCTGCTAATCTGATTTGTTTGAGGGGTTATTTTTTGATTTTGTTTGTTTGTCATGATTTGTACTGTTTGATTGTTATGTTTTATTATACTAGATTGGATAATTGATTGGTTAATAGGCTGATTATGCTTGATTGGATGATTGATTGGTTAATTAACTAATTCAGTTTGACTGGGTGGTTGACTGATTAATTAAGTGATTATGCTTGATTGGTTGATTGATCGGTTAATTAACTGATTAAGCTTGATTGGATGATTGATTGATTAATCAACTGATTATACTTGATTGGATGATTGACTGATTACATATGTGTGTAATCAGTTTGATTTGTCGGATATGATCATCTGAATGATTGATTAACTTGTTGTATTGTTGAATAACGTTATGTATGATTAAATGATGCTACAAATGGTTGATTGATATTATGTATGCTTTGTGGTTGTTTGGTTAGTCCTAGATGTTTGTTGTTTGATTTAATTGTTTTATTTTTTGTTAGTGAACCTTTATTAGGAATGAGAAGGTCCTGCTTTATCCTGACTTTTTTGCACTTCAGATTAAGATTGGATAGGATCTTGAATCTCTTATTCAATGATTGGATCCTTAGCTGCTTATTATGCTTGTTGAGGTAGTGGAACTACTTTAAGTGCATTCAAGCTGTAAAAGTCAGTCAAATTCCCAAGATGATCAACCAAGATCTCAATCACAATAACGCGGAATGAAATTATGATTGGAAGAAGACAAAGAATGATCAGAACAACTTCAATTGATACTCAATAGTGATTACAATCTTGTGCGAAATCGCACAGAGTGATTACAGAGAATAATTGAACTGAATACTTCGAAAACTATGAAAAACTTATCTACAAAAAGCGAAAATTACATATTTATACTAAAACAACTGTTCTCGCGCGAGATACACTTTTTGCGCGGGTATTGCTTTCGCGCGAGCTCTCTTTGTCGCGTGGAATCTGCTTTCGCTTGAGTTCTGCTTTCGCTTGACTTCTCCTTTCGCTTGATTTCTTCTTTTTGCTTTCTTTGTTTTGCCGAGCCTTTTAATGGTCTTCTACAATCTCCCCCTAGGCTCGGTGAAACATCATCAGTCAAAGTCAACATTGGCTTTCTTATAAGAACCAGAATAAGCATACAATTTATTTCTAAGGATTCGATCTGTCATCCAGACATATTGGCAAGACAAAAAGTAAACAGACTCATCAGCTGAAATAGGACAGTGTAGTAGCTTGATCAAGTCGTCTTTGCCGAATTTCATTAAGTCAGCTGGATCAATGATTCTGTATGATTTATCAGCACATTTGATCACAGCTTGACCTGAATCCTTTTCACATCTCCAAGAAATTAATTGCTTCAAAGA
>BJCO01775143.1:0-13512 GCA_018326465.1 Flaveria floridana | reverse complement strand
TAAAACAATTTATACAAAATTGTTTTAAATAGTAAAAATAAAGAAAATACTCAAAAATACAAATAAATTAAACAGAAAGAATTTTGGGAATATTGTGAGATTTACAGAAAGAAATATGTTGGGACTTGGACATCAAGAAAATTATGGGATGATTTAAACTGTTGGGATAATATTCTGTAAATTGTTGGTAATTTTTCGATAACATTAGCTATTTTTGGTGATTTATGGAGACTTTGGAATAATTTATTTATAATAGAATAAATATTGAGAATTTTATGAAAATATTATTTGACTATTTTACAGCTAAAATTTCAAGAATTAGTGAGATCTGAGGTTCTAAAAATTTTAAAGAAGTTTATATCTAACATATAATATTTATTTTTATAGGTTACCAGTTGGAGAACAGGTGATACTCATAGCCTCATTTTGGTATTTGTAAAGTTTTTGGGGGAAAAAGTATACTGGTTATGTTGATGCATTATTTTTGAAACTATTTTGAGATTTACTGTCATTTGTGATACAACCATTAATTCGAATGAGGAACCGTCTGATAATATTAGTAGCGCTACTTAGGAGAATATTTTGCACCAACAGATGAGTGTTATGATGGTATTTAAATATTTCCTGCACCAACAGAATAGGTGTTATGATGTAATATTATCTGATCTTGTGAATTATTTCGTGACAGTATGATTATGTGTGTGAACAGGTTTGGTTGTAATTGGTGCATCAATAAAATGTTTTGTCTGGAAATAAACCTATGATCTCGCCAACTTTATGTTGACTGTTTTGAGTATGCTTTTTCAGGTAAAAATGACTAACAATGTTGAATTCTATTTTGATGTGTACAACGGCTGGGGTGAAGTCGTTGAAAGGCTTTGTGTGAATCTAACTGTCAACATCTACGATGGCAGTGTTGTGGTGGATGCTCATTTCCATCGCATTTAAAGATGTTATAGCTAAATAAAAGTTGTAATAGGATTATATCAAATTTTGACTATCTATGTAAATGATGTAATCCTAACTTATAATATATAATTATGTTATGTGTTTTATGTATTAATATTGTTGTGTTTTAATTCCTTATAATCATTTGTGTTCTGAACTAACAAGTCACATCCAGAAATCATTTCACGCTTCCGCCGGGATGTGATAGCTTTAGCACCAAATAAACTTGTCAGGTCCAAAGATCTAAGACATCACAAGGCTAGCAATAGTTAATAATTGTAAACAAAATATGTATCTCATATAAGACTTATAATAACACAAATAACCATGACAAGTAAAAGTATGAATTGCAAGTGTTTTACAAAAATTAAACGTTTACAAGTGTATGTTGATAAGGTTAACATGTTTCATCCCAAAACGGTGTGAAATAATGTAAAAATAGGCAAGGAAACTCACTTGGCAATTAAGTATAGATATAACGACTAATAAAAATAATAAGCAACGTTCCAAAATAGTCCTTCACACAGTACCTAAATATATATATATATATATATATATATTTACAAAATTTAGGTTAATAAGATTAACGATTTTACGCGAACTAGCTTAGGGTATTAGAATTTATATTTGGGGTTTTGTTAATTATATTTAACAAATGGGAACCAATTATATTTTCTTGAAATAAAATGAAAAGAAGTATATTATATTTTGTATACATAAAGATATGAAAAAGAAAACGTTTATAACAATTTGTAAGATATATATATATAAATTGAATAAAGTTTTATAACTAAATGAATAAACATTATTTAAACAATAATTTAAAGGAAACGTTGGATCCAATAATAATTTTTATGAATTAAACTATTATTTAAAGTCTATTCTTTATAAAAATAAACTAATTATAAGATTAGTTTAGAATATTTAATAAAAATATGAAAGTATTTTTAAAAATAATTTACTGAAAATAAATAAGTAACTTCTAAAATAAAGGATGTTTACAAACTTATTTTTGTGATTTTTAGAAATTTTTGTATATTTTTTAATGCTCAAAAAGCTTTAAAAAATGATAAGGGTGCCCGGGTTCGAACCCGGGACCTCATGGTGGTAGGGGCGAGTGTTTAACTAGTGAACCCGGGCCGCAACCTTGGTTTACTTTGGTTTTAAATTGTTTTAAACCCAAATTAAGAGGTTTCCCCCAAATCTCAAGAACCCTAGTTTGATCTTGATCCAAATCAACACCAATTCGAATATGTTAACGATTATAATCATGGGGCTTTTGATCCCCATGTAAAAACGAGTGGAATTGTGAGTTTACTCACCTGATTTCGAATCGAAAAAGGGTATGCCTAGTCGATGAACAAGACGCGGTGAGGGTGGGATCAAAGGTGATCTTTGAGTGTTTTTCAGATAAAATTCAGAATGGTAATAGCTTAGGAACAGATAAATTATCGTTCAGGTTCGCTTAATTGAGTTATTATTAGGTTTAATTGCTTGAACGGTTCAAGGGTGTGGCCGACGGTTACTAAGCCAAATCGACACCCATTATTGTCTTTAATTCGAATTAAAGTGTACTTAGTGGTCCGAAACATGTTCTAGAAGCGTTTGGAATCGGTTTTCCGAAACATGTTCTAGAAGCGTTTGGAACCGGTTTTGAATCGAAAAACGAACGATTTTGATGATTTTGGGGTTGGCCGGAGCCGCTCCGGCGGTGGCCGGAGGGTTGGCCGGAAAATCGAGGGTTGGGGGGTTTTGGTTTGGGATTTAATAAATTTTACACAAATAGTCCCTACGGTTTGGTCTTTTGTTATTTTATGCCCAAAACCTCCATTTAAGTTTTAAAATTTGCATAAAGGCCCCCTTAACTTGATTATTTTAAGTTTTGAACATCTTTATGTTTAAATAGTTTATATAAATTATTGTTTATTGGTATTATTATTATTATTAGTAATATTATTATTGTTATCATTATTTTTACTATTATTTATATTATTATTATAATTACTACTATCATATCTATTATTATTATTATTATTATTATTATTATTATTATTATTATTATTATTATTATTATTATTATTATTTATTGTTATTAGTATTATAATTTATTTTTTTATTATTACAACTATTATTACTATTATTATTGTTATAATAATATTTTTATTATTTATTGGCATGTTCAAATTAATAATTAAATTATTTATGTCTAAATAATAAAAAAAATTAAAGACAACTAATAAATAAGCAAAGTCAAGCCCTCAAGCTTCATAAATGACATAAATGACCCTTACTAGAATGTAACCTAGTTAACTTTTATTTAAAAAAAATTCAAAAGGTTACAAGATACCTTCCTTTGCCTTCAAATGTACCAATCTCAATTCTTAGCCCCATGAACCTAGATTAAATAAGAAAGTGTAGATCTCTAAGGGTCACATTTAACTACTAATAAGTTTCTAATCTCATTTGATGGTTCATCTTTACAATATTTATTAAATTGACTATGGCCAAAAAGAGTTAGTAGAGTACATGGTCGTGTGGTAGGCTTAAATGGTCGTATGAGAAGTAGATAGTGAGTTGAGGATAATATATAATAAATAGTTTACTTCGTTAGAATCAAGTCTTTTAATCTGATAACATACCTCCTCCTCTTCAAAACATGAGAGTTGACCTAAGTTGATTCCTAGATAGGACATATGATAAGTTGTTGGATAAAAATGGTTTAAATTGATAACTAAACCCCAATTTTAATAATATTAAAATAAGGAACATGTGGTATGATTTGTTTAATAAAATATAATCATATTTCACATGCAAGTCCCTACACGCTTTAACCATTAAGTACACTCATTGCTCTGATCTCAAATAGTTAAGTATACACATACTATAAGAATATATCATCAAGATATCAATTATGCCAAGGCGTCAAGATGTGATGAGAAATTCAACGAGGAATTGAAACATCGACATAATTGTTCATTGAAGATCAACACTCATTTTAAATACTCAAAATATTATTTAGAGAATCAATGTAAAATCGACACATGGTAAATTGGTCAACAATAGTTAGAGTCTAGTATGAAGATTGGAAGAAACCAACAAGAACCCAACTCATGCAATAAAGATGACAAATGACAAAAGTAATATGATATGAAAATGAGAAAGATCTAATATGTTTTCTAAAATTAATTTTAAGTTTTAAGGGAGTTTTAATATGAAATTTCAAATCAACCAATATCATAGAATGAGTATTCAAGTTAGGCAACAATGTTTTCCTGAAAATATTTTTAAAGAAAAAACTAATTTAAATTAACCACATTAGGTGGTTGCAGTTACAAACAAAATAAGTTTGGTTTTAAGAAATGATGGTAGATGAAATCTTTACACATTTAATAAGTCTTGCAAGGAGATCTTGCATTGAACCATCACAAAAATGGAAAACATCTTCCATATTTATGCAATAATAAAAAGTAAACTTAAAAAAAGGTATTAGTGTTAAGTGTAATTTTAAATGATAATTAATAATATCAAAGAAAATAATATTGAATATTAAACGTTAACTAATATCACAAAATATTAATCAAATTAAAAAAATACTAATCTATTGTATTTAATAAAAAAAGATTTCTTTAGCCACTTGTTAATCTATTTTTTTATCATTTGTTCTTTTTCTAGACATTCTCACATCATTTTTCATTCAAAAAGTTATTATAGTAATTTAAACACTTAAACTAATTTTTTTTCTCTTATTAAAAATTAAGTTTATTAATTGCTCTATTTCTCTCTCTCATCTACATTTCTTAAAACAAGGTATATTTCTAAAAATAGATTTTATTAACAAAATTATAAATCACATCTTTTTATTAAAATAGAAATACTAAAAAAGCAAAAATTTTATAAAATATGAAATTTTCTAAAATACTAAACCTTTTTGAAAGAAAATATTTTGAATCATTCTTTATCTAGAAATTTATAAAAAGGTGAAATTTTCTAAAAGCGGTCTTATAAAAAAATCTTAAAACAAATGTTTAAAAATAAAACTATTTAGATAAGAGAGTTAAAAAATAGTAAAATTGCTTTATTTCTTGAAATATTACACATATATAGTTTTAATCATATCTTATATCAAAATATTATACTTTAACTATTCGTATTTATTACTAACTATGATCCGTTTAATGAATGATTTTCTAGCCTATCTATCTATCTGTCTGTCTGTTTATCTATCTATCTATAATAAAAATGAGATAAACGTAATACAATCGTAAGGCTCATGATACTAACTTTCTCATTTCTCTCTATTAGTAATAATAATATTAAATATTAATAATATTACTCATATTATTTTCAAATTAAAAATTTTTATAATTTAATAAATTAAAAACCTATTTGTTTATTTTAAACACTCTTTTTAAGAACAAAAGTTTCATTAAATACAAAATACAATAAACTTTTTTTTTTAAAAATCACTTTTCTAAAAATAAAATATTTAAAAACCAAATTTTTTTATAAAACAAAAGTTTAAGAAAAATACATTATTCTTTATTTACTTAAAGTAGCTAGTTATACGTAATTGTAATCATATTTATCTTCAAGCATGGTTTTATAAATCATAATTTTTATTACTAATTATTTAATACTTTATTTATTCAACTCGTGTATAATACACGGGGATACTGACCTTGTATTAAATATATGAGGCTAAAAAGGACGAGCAAAAACAAGTCTTCTAATAATATTGTTTACATTATGTTAAAAGAAATACACATTTATTGGTCTCAAGAAGAAAAGCTAGGTTTTATGCACATACAGACGGTTAGGATAGTTGAGAAACATACCAAAAGTATACATCTTCGTGCAATGTAATGTGTCCTGTAATAACACAATCAAGGACATGTCCTACTCTGTTAGTCTGTCCTTCACAAATTCTCGTTGGTGTATCGTTGTTATATATCACCTTAATATCTCGTGTTCTCACTTATTGTTTATGACTTTTTGACGAGTGTCCCCTAGCACTTGCATTTGTTGCAACTTGACCGTAAGGTTTGCTCATGACATTTACTTATAGCGGTCTAACTTATTGTCATCATTGCTAAAGGCTTGATAGATAAGTTGTGTTGCTAAAGAATGTGTTCATTGGGTCGAATTCACCGAAGATACGATTAGCATTATGGATAGCTAGCTATATACTAATCACTTCATTTATGTCGAAGAAAATGCTACACATAATTTAACAAAAAGTATTCAATTATTTATGTACATAAGAAGCTATTTAATAACTTAATAATTGACATGAGTTGGTCCACAACGTAAAGCTGAAAGAGCTCGTGGTACCATGAAGTTACGAGAAAGGAAAAAAGAGTGTCAGAAATGGAAAGATTTGGCCCCTCAAATATCAATAATTACCTCTATCATTGCAATGTGTTAAATCAAAGAACAATGGGGTATGATTGTGCACAAAATCACACACTATCACTTGTTGTTAAACATGTTTTTATTAAAAAAAAAATACATTTTTAGCAAATTTCTCGTTATAATATTTAAGCAACTCCGAATCTCGTAAAGACTCATTTTTTTTCATAAGTACATGTTATCGGTAAACATTTATAGGATTCTCCAATACTATACTAAGCTTAATCACAACTTGCATTTAGTAGATGACCTTTGATGAGTATGAAGAATAAACCAACACAATTTGAACAAAAGACATCTGCTGAAGAAATCTAATGCTTATTACTATATCATTCAGGAGCCTTTTAATTTGAATTGTATGTTGAAATCATTTTAAATATATCGACATGGCATCGGGATATACTTTTGGAAAAGAAGTTGTATATGAATTTTTAGTTATAAATTTTTCATATTAAGAACTCCTTTTCACATTTTTTGTATGATTTAAATCCTTTTTTATACAAGTGTTCTCCATTATAGACTTAAGATGAGTTCCATATAGGAAAATTAGGTTAGATAAGTCATAAGAAGTGTATGTGTTTTGTGGTACTTTTAAGTGAATCAGGTACTCATCAAGAGGGTGTATAAGCCTCATATCTTTACGACAACTCAATATATATTTTTCCTAAGATTCATGGATAAGTAATCATTTGTAATACTTAGAACATTTGTAAAAGAGGCTTTTTGAAAGGTTTGTGCATAGTTCATAAGGCTAAAGGAAAACACAGAAATCCAGGGATGGGTGTCCATGGATAGAGAAACAGAATGATTGTGAGAGGGGAGTGAGAGAGTAGGCGAGACGTCCATGAAAGGTTCATCTTTTCTTGACACTTAGGACCCAAGATTGCCTATGTTGTTAGTAAACAGGTTTATTTAAATTCTTTAAAAACCTACTAATCGATCCTAGGCAAGTGTACCTTATCTTACATGGCTTGACAATTTGGAGATCTAAGAGCTGAACTATACATGCTTATTTTAATGATGATTAGGGTGGGTGTCTTAATGATCATCAATTCGAGCATTACCAGTTATTGTATTTTTTTAGGCTCAACCGTATTAGTTAAAGTTTCAAAAAGGATACCATACGGTTGCTCGTCCTAGCATAAAGGCTGAGTATCATGCCTTTGCTCATATTGCTCTTGAGATTTGTTGAACTCCTTAGTTTTTTCAGAGTTATTCTTGATTTATCTTGTCCACCTATTTTATGGTGTGACAATATTGATGCCACCTATTTGGCGGATAATCTAGTGTTTCGTCAGCGCGCGAAACATCTTGAGATTTATACACACTTTACTAGAGACATGGTTCTGACCCAGACTCTTATTGTATGTTATGTCTTTACAACTAGCCAACTTGCTGATGTTCCGATCCAATGGTTGTTTGACATTTTTTAATACAAGCTTCACGTTCACACGCCTCGCTTAGCTGGACGGGGCATATTAATTAGAGCTTTGATTGAACTGATTATATTAAATTTGTATTGTTGTAGCTAGTATTACTCATCTTGGTTAGTTAGGGTGGTTAGAGTGCGTAGTTACACCTTCTCTTGTTATATCATTAATTTAGGTTCCTATATATAGAAATGCCATGTATTGTATTCATTGCGTCACTACTAAAAAAACTGCAATAGATGACGCGCAATGCACGTCATCTTTGGGGTCAGATGACGCGCAAATGCGTGTCAAGGAAGGGGGTAGTCATAAATGAAAGATGATACGTATCCGCGCGTCATCTCTTTATGACGCGCAAAAGATGACGCACATGTTATGATGGGCAATAGATGACACGCATTGCGCGTCAAGGAAGAGGTAGTCATAAATGAAAAGATGACGAGCGTGCGCGCGTCATCTTTATGAATTTTATGATGCGTTACCAATGATACGCAATGCTCGTCATAAATTTAGCTGCTTTATAAAATATATATTTTTGATTATAAATCTACCTGCTTTTTTATAAAATTACAAATCAATAATTGTCGAATAATAACAAATCAAAATTCATTTAATTAAATACAAACAAAAAGTATTAAATTGTTTAAGCTTCACTTGTAAATATATAATATTCTAAGTTCATTGTCTAATGTAACCGGACCTAAACATAAATAAAATTTGTAACATAATAGTGAACCAATCCAGATGCTTTTCATTGTTCTCAATACACTATGCTTATGGCTTTTAGCTTCTTTGGGGTTTTCAGCTCCAATCCTTATGAGTCGCATGCGAAGCAAAGCCTGTAAACAGAACAATGAACCATGTTCATAATCTACAACCAAAAGACAAAGATCAATAAACCAAAAGACTCGATTATCACTTGTATACGCCCGCGGTTTGGAAACTTGGAGACTGGTTTCCTCTGTTTTAAGCTTTCAAACTCGCGCCATATATCTTGTTCCACTTGATTCTTGTATAATCTAATGCAAGACACTCGTATAAAGTTTCTATCTCTTCCTCAATTGCATCCAAATGGAGGGCACCTGATTCTTCTGCAGAGCACATACTTCTGGCAGCATTAAGCCATTTCCTAAAATAAGGAAAAAAATTGTCAATTTATGAATTACAAAAACTAGGTTAATCTGATGCAAATTAAATTAACTAAACCTCAATCCTTTGTAGGTGAACATAGTGAGACCTCAACTTGTAAGGAATAAAAAATGTATTATATTGCAATCTGTCCCAGACCAATGCCTTCTTTGGACTAGGCATGTCAAGGTCATGGAACTCCTTAACTTGGACACTATAAGTGCAGATATATCACGATCCCTCAAATCACAAGCTGACAGTGTCTGGTTTTCACAAACAAAAAATACTGAAATTAGTTAATGAAATTTTACATCTTAAGAAGAGGTGGTCATTTTAACTCATTTACCAAGAAATGAGCAGAATTGGGTTATATACCTTTGGTAAAATAGATTGAACATGTCAAAAAGAACACCATAGCTTTATATAATAAAACGATTATCATTTTAGTAATTTACGTTTTGTAATCGTATTACATTAGTTATTCATAAAGTTCAAGAAATAAGGGACAAAAAAGGTTTGTGTGTTAACCCGACCTAACCTGTTTTCACCCTTATCAAAAACTATTTTGATGCGAGCCTGTTTCAATCAGTTACCAAACATATCCAATGTGCCACCTCTATTCTTAAGGCAGCCAGTCTAACTTTCATCCCTAGCATGCAAAAGATACAAGTCAACAAAAAGTTATAAAATCAGTAACTTTAGTTGTTATTGACCAATGGAGACACTAGGCTTCGAATAGACATTTTTTGCCAAATGGGCATCTAATAACAAGTATATATATGCCTCTCTAAGTGTTTATATACACATCTTGAGGTGTACCAAACTTTTAGTTATTACTCAAATGCATATATAGAAGGACATGGGTCATGTGCCAAGACTAGGAAATATAACATTAATCCAACAATTATACTACTAACATACACCGATGTATAATCAGACACATTTTGTATATGCTTGTCTCCTATTATGTATATTGAAATAACACCTAAATTAGGGAATATTATTGAGAATATATGATTTATTTATACCTAAAAAAGGCATTAGTTCCGACTTGGAAATTAATTAAATAAATACATGCCATGGGCAACATTTAAAATACATGTGCACGAATGAATTCTTTAATTCGCCCATTTGAAAATCGGCCTAGCAGACGAGGCCCTTGCCCTTGTTTGGACATGAACTCAAATGTTCGGATCTCCATTTCACGATCAAAGAAAATATCCAAACCCTCACCATATAACCTCACTAAAACCTTACGAGAGCGTTCTGCATTGGTCAGCCAGGCCTTAAAACCCTTAACAACGGATAAATCGAACGAATAAACAAGCGAGAATTATCGATTACGTACCTCTGTTCAACCAAAGCACAAGCGGTTTGGAAGATGAAGGGGGCAAATGGATTTTAAATATGAGGGGGAAGTGGAAGTGATAACGTGAAGAAGACGGCGAGAGGTGGTCGATCAATTTGGGGAAGGCTGAGAAATTGGGCGATTGGGGGAGGCGGTCGATTGGGCGGGCGATATAAGAGAAGGAGGGGAGCCAAAATATTATAAGTTTTGAAATTTTAAAAAATGACGAACCAAGATGACACGTAAAAATACGCGTCATCTTTTCTAAAAATATTTTAAAATACGACATATATTTTTATGATACGCGTAAATGTGGTTATCTTTTTTTGCACGTCATCTTTTGCGCGTCATCTATTAACAATTTTCTAGTAGTGCGTTTTGAGTGCATATCACATTGCATACCAGTTATAACCATAAAGCATTAAGTTGAAAAATGGTTGAGAGAATGTGTTCATGCAAATTAATGAGTAAGAAGACGTGGAGGATCAAGTTTATGAGAGATCTTGAATCACCAAGGGTTCATTTGAGGTGTTGGTTTCCACTTTGATGGTCAAATGATGAGTGTTTCACCCATTTTTAATATGTTTCTGAACCCAACTTCTTTCTACAAATTAAGCTTTAGTCGGTACTTGAAATTAGCTCCTTGAGCTTTATTACATAGTTCAGATTAAAAACCCTACGATTTTAAGACATGATTACATGTATTCATCGTACGATTTTTAAAATGTAATTGCAATATATGTTGGACGTTTGAGAGAGTATTAAACGTACACTACAACAAAATAGATAATAAGTCTATAACAATGAAATTTCAATTCGTCTCTCTAGATGAATATTTTTTTTCTCATCTTTTATTAAGCGGATGGTAAGATAAATAGAAGAAAAAAGGATTTTTTAATGGTATATAGCAACGATATTTAGTCGCTATAAGATGGAACTTTATAATAATCTCACGTAAGCACATAAAAAATTATAATGTGTTGTGTCACTTGGGCTTTAGGTGGGTCCAATGTCATAGAATATAGGATGGAACAATAAGCGTAATGTTCCATCCTATACGTGTCCACTAAGCGGATGAAATTTCAACGCGTCTCTCTAGATGAACATTACGCGTCCACTAAGCATCCGTACTATTTCTCTTCATGCACCATCAAAAGGAAATCGGCTTTGTTTCTTGTTTGACATAACCATTATATTTGACTCAAATTAAGCATGCTTCAAACTATGTCATCTCACGATCTTGGCTAGAGCAAGTTTATTGCACATATTAGGGACAGACATCCACCACGTCTAGAATTTCTTCTTATTAGGGAAGATGTTTAGTGGTTTGTCGTAAGGTGGCGTTGAATGTGTATGTAGTCACAGGAGAGATACAAGTCTTAAAGGGATTTAACTATCTAGATACCCTACAACATGGCTATTTTAATATCCTTTCTTTTTCGTAAGGGATATAATGTCTTTTTTTAGCCTAGTGTTGCACCATGATAATGAGTTCTTCGTTGCACAAATTGTTATATAAGAGAATAAGTTTCAAAATATAAAGGGAAGTTATGTACAAATATTTTGTCGCATAATAATCTCAACATAAGCACATAAAAACTTATAATTTTGTGTTGTATATCACTTGGGCTTTAGGTGGGTCCAATGTCACAGAATATAGGATGGAACATTACGCTTCCACTAAGCGTCCACATTACTTCCGTCATTCACCATCGTAAGGAAATCGGCTTTTATTTCTTGTTGTACATAACCATTATATTTGACTCGAAATAAGTATGCTTTGATGACTATGTCATCTCACAACCTTTGCCAAAGCAAGTTTATTGCAATGTTAGGGACAGACATCCACCACCACCACCTCCATCCATCAAGGTCTAGAATTTCTTCCAATTGGCAAAGATGTTTAGTGGTTTGTCGTAAGGTGGCGTTGAACGTGTATGTAGTTTGAGGAGATATACAAGTCTTAAAGGGATTTAACTATCTAAATACCCTACAACATGACTAATTTAACTTTTTTTCTTTGTCATAAGGGATATAATGTTTGTTTCGTAGCCTCGTGTTGCACCATGATCATGAAGTTCATGTTCATGATTCATTTTGATTTCTCCATAGAAAAAATTGTTATATAAGAGAATAAGTTTCAAAGTATAAAGGGAAGTTATGTACAAATAATTTGTTGGATAACTTTTGAGTAGCAGGTTCAAGTGAAAGCCGACACTTATGGGTTGGTCCAAGAAGTTTATAAACAAGTCGGTTTGATGGATTCAAGGGGTAATCACATTTAACTAGGACTTAATTTCCTAATCTAGTTATATCTCATGTCTCTTTCACCAAGTATGGGTAACATTATATTAATAGCCAAGTTAGGGTTATTATGATATAGAAAGGTACTGCAAATTGTAATTTGGTATTGAGTTATTTTTTAAGTTATAAAACAAGTGAATTTACAGTTAAATTATGTGCTTTCGTTTGTATTTTGATGTCGATTATCTCTCTAGGAATTGGTGTCAGAGCCTTGCAACCAAAAGAACAAGCAAAGATCAAAGACGTGATCATCACTTGTGGGTTGAACAAAGGTTGCTTAATAGGTGTCCAAGAAACATCTTTGCCTCTTACCTACAGTCAAAGTAAGAAGAGAGAGAACATGGAAGATCCTCAATCATAGAGCCAAAAAGAAAACTCCAATAATAACTTTCAATGCCATATGCTCACGACCACCAAACTAAATGGTGTGGACTATTCACATGAAAGTAATTCTGAACGTGAATAAAGTATAGGAAGTAATCGAACCCAGGACAACTGACAAAGAGAAGGATAACTTACACATGGTATTATTGTTCTAGTCAATATCAAAGAGTTATATCAGTCATTTCTTGCAAGTGGGGAGGCAAAACACAGCCAAACAGATTTGGGAGGCGATAAAAATGCAACTAAAGGATATAAGGGTTAAAGAAGCAAGATTGCATACTCTAAAACAAACACAAAAACTTTGGTAGTGTGTCATTATCCCCTAGAAAGGCATACTTCAAATGGCTTGGCAAGTTCTTGAGCTCCAACTTTGGTGGTTCTTCTAGTGATGGTTTAGTACCCGAGCTTATCTCCACCGGCAAGCCTTCGAATTGGTGAGTCCATGGTGGTCGACCTTCCTTCAAAGCCATAGCATCCTGTTTTGCCTCTGCAACCCTTAGTGCACAAGTATGTACCTGTTCAGAAAAATCACACAAACAAACATCCATACCATCCTCCTCA
>BJCO01775139.1:0-13205 GCA_018326465.1 Flaveria floridana | reverse complement strand
GATCCAGAATGAATGAAGGAAGATAAGTGGTGCATGTACCTACCCTAGGTGACTGGATCAGCAGTAGTGCACAATGTTCGTGATTAATCATCACAGGTCCAGCACCAGCAGTAATGCATGATGTTTAGGGTATTGTACATGTCACCGAAAGTAATGAACGTACGAATGAATGTAATGAACGTATGAATGAAAGAAATGAACGTATGAATGAAAGAAATGAACGTATGTATGTAATGAATGCATGAATGGAAGGAACACATGAACGAATGTAATAATCGTACGAATGTATGTAACGAATGTATGAAGGAAGGAAAAATACGTACAAATGAAAGAATGTGAATGATAATGATGAACGGTACACAAATGAAAAGCTAATGAATGAATGATAAAGATAATAATAATATTATCTATGTGTACGTATGTTGTGTGACCGCATGTATGTAAAGAACGGTTAAACAAAAGAAAAGTATGTTATTTATAAAACTAGACTCACTCAGCAACACTGACTTTTTATGTGTTTCCAGTTGGCAGGTAGTGTTGCTGAGGATGGCACGAGGCGGCTACTCAGCTCTTTTGGGATGGCATTCCTTTGTACATAACGTTGCAACACATTATGTTGCATGCAAGTGTTTGTTGAGGATTCAAATAAACAGGATTACTTAAGGAATCCTCTTAGTTTTAACTATTTCCGCAACAATCATTGTAATGTTATGTAATGCAAAAATATGTATTTTGTAATTGATCAATAATGTATTATTTTGAAAAAGCATTTATAATGAAATAAGAATGTCCTTTTTATCAATTCCGCTGCATGATTTTACTTAGTAAATATAAACTATATGTTTGATATGCAATGAATGACCAACTGTAAGCGTCCCGGGGAACGGGGCCTTACATAAAATTTGGTCTCAGAAGAAAGGAATGCTTTCCAAGCACTAAAGTCTACTATAGTGGATGCAAAATCCTAAAGGTTCTGTATCCAAAACTTGAGAAGTTATCAAAGCTTCTGAAGTTTTGAAGGCCAAGTCTAATCTTCCAAATACGGTGTGGAAGATGAAGGAAGGCCATGTGACCGAAGTTTCTTCATCAACAACAACAAAGTATCCTCAAAGATTGCATATAGGATCAATAACTGTTGAACTATCTTCAATTCATCTTGATGAACCTAAGACCATCAAGGCTTGTGTTACCAAAGGTAACTAACCATCTCCTTTTTATGTGCAGAAACAGCTAAAGACCAAAAGAAATGTATGGATCATTTATAGTGGTTATTCAAGGCACATGATAGGTAATGGGTATTTGCTTTAGAACATTGAGAAAATTAATGAAGGGCCAGTTGATTTTGGTGAAGAATCAGGTGGTTACATCACGGGATGGGGAAGGTTACAAATGGTAAACTTAGCATTAAGAAGTTAAACTATATTAAAGAACTTGGATATAATCTTTTAAGTGTATCTCAATTCTATGACTAAAGACATAACATGCTCTTCATTAAGCATGAGTGCATTGTTCTCAAGCCCTGGGTGGTCATTCTTCAATAGCATATTCTGCTTAGAGGCCCCAAGGAAAGGGAACATGTACAAGATGGATTTGTAAGAGACCTCCCCATCTAGAGAAGTTTCTTGCTTTCTATTTCAAGCCAATAGTGATAAGTATTTCGTCTGGCATATAAGAATATGCTATGTAAACTTTAAGAATATAAATAAATTAATTAAAGATGATTTGGTAACTAGAATGCCAAAGAAAAAGTTTGCAAGTGATGACCATTGTGTTGCATGTTTGAAAGCAAAATAACACAAAGTGTCTCACAAGTCAAAGGAAAGAACTCCATCACTACTCCCATACACTTATTACCTATTGATCTCTTTGGCCCCACTGGTATAACGAGTCTAGGAAGAACTTTGTATTACCTAGTGATCACAGATGACTTCATGAGATATACTTGTGCCTTCTTTCTTAGAACTAAGAATGAGACCCCTGAAATCTTAAAGAAATTCATTCTGAAAATTGAGAATCACAGAATCAGTTTGATCACAAGTTCAAGATCATAAGATGTGATCAAAGAACTAAATTAAAGAACCAAGTCCTTGATACATTTGTAATGAAAAGGGTATTATAAGACAATATAGTGCTCCTAGAACTCTCAGCATAATGGTGTTACTGAGAGGAGAAATCGGACACTTATTGAGGCTGCAAGAACCATGCTCTTTGACTCAACTACCCATCACCTTCTTGGTAGAGGCAGTCTACTATATGCAGAACTGATTTTTAGTTGTCAAAACTCATGGTAAGAGTCCTTATGAACTATGGCACAAAAGCAGACCTTTCATTGCTTTCCTCAGATCATTTGGATATCCATGCACCATCTTGAATCCCAAAGATCATATAGCCAAATTTGCTAAGAAATCAGATGATGGACACTTCATTGGTTACTCTTCCTAAGCTAAGACTTATAGAGTATAGAATCTCAAAACTAAAGCAGTTTAGGAGTCAGCCAATGTGACCTTGAATGAGCGCACACCCAGTATGAAAGGTTCTTATCCTGATTGGCTATTTGATCTTGATTTAGTTACCAACTGTTTTAACAAATCTTATAAAAATGTTTCAGGATATACAAGTAACATATCAACAGTTATTTATCCTATATGAAATATTTGAGCTGAGAAGACCAAGTAATAGAATTCCTTCAGCTCCAGTGGTAACAAACCCATGTTTGAACCTACAATTGGAAATCATGTCAGCATAACTGTGACAAACTTTTTAGCTGATACATCTGAGGTGCCTATAAATTTCAGCAGAGATGCACAAAACTCAAATGAAGGGGTTTCCAATGTAAGAGAAGATAGAGATGGTGAAAATGATCAAGAACTTTATTATGATGGCAACCTCTCTACTACATACAACATCACTGATGTCCCACACTCATTGCATCAAGTTTCACTTGATAAGTGCGCTGATAATCACCATATCTAAATTTCACTAATTTAGATCTGACAGACCAAATTTTTGTGATTCTCAACTGAGAATCTACAAGTCCCTTCCCACCACAAACATCATTAGAGATGTTAAGACTGCATTAAAGAATAATAGGACAAACCCAAGACAAAAATGTTTGTCTATGCTCTTGGTTCTTGTCCCAGATTGAGCCAAAGAAAGTTTATTAATCTTTGAAATATAAAAGTTAGGTTGAATAAATGAAGGAGGAGCTTCTTCAATTCAAGAGACAAAAGGTTTGGAACTTATGCCCTCTTTCTCATGGGAAGACACCAATAGGTATCAAGTGGGTTTTTAGGAATAAGAAGGATGATAGAGACTTGTCATTAAGAACAAGGCATGACTAGTTGTTCAAGGGTACACTCAAGATGAAGGGACTGACTACACAGATATGTTTGCTCCTGTGGCAGGACTTGAATCTGTTAGGATATTCCTTGCTTTTACTGGATCCAAGGATTTCAAGGTCTACCAACTTGATATCAAGTGTACATTTTTATATGGGGTGATAGATTAGAAAGTGTATGTCAAGCAACCACCTGTCTTTGAAGACCCATATCCTGATTATGTCTGCAAGCTTGATAAAGATTTTTTATGAGCTACATCAAGCTCTAAGAAAGTGGCATAAGACACTATCACAATATCATGTTTAACATAGCTAGAAAAGAGATACTATTGACAGCACACTCTTCATCAATGGAACAGGGAATGACTTGATGTTAGTTCAAGTTTATGTAGATGACATCATCTTTGGGTCAACTAATCTAAAGCTCTACAAAAACTTTGAGAAGCTGATAAAGAATAGATTTGAGATGAGTGCCATGGGGGAACTCAATTTCTTTCTAGGAATTCAAGTGAAAAAGGTTAACAATGGCATCTTCATAAATCAGTCAAAGTATGTGCAAGACATACTAACGAGATTTCATCTTACTGAGTGCAAGGTTGCTAAGACACCGATAGCTAGAAACCACTACTTAGTACCTGATCTTGAGGGGGAGTGTGTTGATGAACATCTATACAGGTTATGATTGGGTCTCTTATGTACGTCACACCAACAGGTATGATATCATGTTTGCCACATGCATATGTGCAAGATATCAAGGCAACCCCAAGACATCACACCTGGTTACTGTCAAGAGAATTCTTAGATATCTTAATGGAGCCCCCATGCTAGGACTTTGGTATTTGAATAATTTTTACTTCAATCTGTATGTTTATACAGATAGTGACTATGGTGGCTGCAACATGACTGCAAAGTATACATTAGGGGGATGCCAATTCCTTGATGGAAGGATAGTCTCATGGTAACACAAGAAACAATCATGTGTGTCTGCATCAACTGCTTAAGCTGAATACATTGTTGCAGTAAGCTACTGTGTTCAAGTGCTTTCGATTCAGAATCAGATGTTAGACTATGGAATCAACTTCAAGTAGACTCATATCCAAATAGAACAACAATGTTATCTCTATCATAAAGAATTATATGCAACACTCAAATACAAAGCACATCAAAATCAAGTATCATTTGATAAAAGGTAATTTTGAAAAGGGATTGATAAAACTGGTCAAAGTCAACATAAATAAAGAATATACTGATCTGTTCATAAAAGCTTTTGATGAACAAAGATTTAAGTATCGTGTATCAACTATTGGGATGATTAACTTTTGAGTATATTTTCTTAAATTAATTTCAAGATTATTTTTTCAAATATGTGTGTATTTTAAGTTGTCTATATCATCACTCATATAAGCCTTATTTACCTAAGGAGAAAATGTTTCTAAATGATATTCCTCAGAGTTTTAAGAATTAAAGATATGTTTGTTTTGAAAGACATTAAGTTGACTTTTGAAGAAAATTATGCTTACAAAACTAATAACTACTTACTAAGGAATTTACTTTGAAAAGAAATTCTAATATATCTTTTGAATCCTAAATATGCTCTAAGTACTTATATGTTTTAAAGGATAATTTTCTTCTGAAAGCAATTAAGTCTCGGAAGCTTTAATCATCCTTTAAATAAAACCTCTGCGGTTTAATCTTCCGAAACAAAATATGTCTTAGAAGCAAAATTACTTTAAGTATTTCTTCTTATGAAGCAATTCTTGTCAAACTAAGGAATATCTTTCGAAGTCAAATTGGCTTTGGAAGTTTTCTCAAAACTTCCAAATACAAATTACCTTTGAAAGATTTTCTACTTCCAAGATAACTAACTTTTTGTGCACTTTTTCAAAAGTGGGACCGACATCCGAATTTCAAATTTTTTTCTTTTACATTAACTTTGTCTCAAATCTAACCATATAAATATCCTTACAACGGTTCCCCCTCTTTCATCTTACTCTTCATCTGTAAACTTTTAACCCTAAATTCACCTACAAACAATCTTTGTTCTTAGCTTTCTTCATCCTAAAGCTTTCTCAAATGGCCAACCCTGAACCCCGAAACCAGCCAGATTTCTCAATATACCTTCACAGGCAACACAATCAGGTTGCTCTATTGATATATTAGATGATCCTGATTTCTCAGATGTTTGCCATTTTCTTGCTTAATCATCCTACCTCATCGCACTTATAATAGACCCTCCACTCTATAAAGAACAACTACTAGAGTTCTGGAGGACCTATAAAGAGGTGATATTGGATGATGAAAAGACATTATCTGCATTAGTGAAGAGGAAGATAGTTTTCATCATCCCGGTCATAATCAACACTTATCTAAGGCTGGATTATGAAAAAGGCAAACTATCTTCCCCAAAGCTTCTATGAATGAATTATTTTGGCAGATAGGCTATGAAAGGGACTTCATAGTCAGAACCTTCAAGAAGGATAAGGTATTTTACCAGTGGAAGTACCTCCTCCATGTTATTATTCACTCGTTATCTAACAAACATGGAGGATGGGACCAGATTCCTAAGAACTTATGCTATATAGTCCATGGAATGGTTCAAAAGATCATGTTCAAGTACTCTCAGTTTGTTTACACAAACTTGCTTGCTAACTTGGACTCCTTAGAGCACTATATGTTCTCTAGATATGTCCAGCACATTCTTAACTGTGATCTGTGTACACAGTTAAGGGGAACAGGTGCTACTCTTAAACTAGGATAGATGAATCCTGACATCTTTAAAATCATAAGAAAGACCTCTGTTAACTTCTTAGGGGTAGAAACAACCCTTGTCCTAAAAATGTTAGAGCTAATTGCTCAAGGTGATAACTTGACAGCACCAGTCAATATTGAACCCACACCTTCTATATATCCACCACCCACACAGCCACAAATAAGCATCACTTACTCAAAAAATCCAAACAAATCATCGCTCAATCTATTTAGATTAAGCAGGCCCCTATACAATAACCGATGCAAGCGGAAGTGGAATCACGAGCTCTCATTTCCCCTGAGAAGCAAACTGCTCCCATTACTTCATTGATCATTACTAAGGTTGCTCATGCTAAGCCTGATGAGCTCATGCCTAAGCCTTAGACCTTCACTCTGAGCTTCAAGGGGACAGATATCATCCATAGCCTTTGAATATAAACCAACCTATCCCTAACCTCCAATTCTATAATGATAAGGATATGGGTTTAAGTGAGTACCATGAGTCTCTTTTTTTCTCCCCTTCTTAAGGAGAGATGAGTGCTCTTGAAACACCCATATCTAGCCCACATAATCCACCCCTAACTAAGGTGCAGTTCCCTGAACATGTTTAAAAAGTCCATATGGAAGAGGCTCTCACTTTTGACAGTGATTACATCATTAAAACCTCAACCATGGCAACCTAACCCCTAGACACTTCTCTTAAAGATGTCATGGAGCAGGGGAAATCCAGCTACCAAGAACCATAAGCTCGTGGTGAGGGAGATAACTTTGGTTATGTCCTTTCATCCCCATGATTCTTGTAAAGAAAATGATAGGAGTCTGCAACTAAATATGTAAAAACTATCCAAAACATGCACCTATTTAGTTTCAAAGGTAAGTCATCTGGGATCTCTAGTGGCTACCTTACAAAGGCAGGTCATTGATTTGCCACTTAAGATCACCAATCTTAAGGGAAAGCTAGCTGAGAGACCTGCAAGGCGAAGTCAACCAGGTCCACAAGAACCTGTGGATGTGGTGGACCAAACCCTTATCTCACTTATGCAAGTGGGTGAAGCTAGCAAAAAGGGGGAGAAAAGTCTTACTTGTAATCACAGAACCTATGAATTCTGCCCATAGTATGAATATTAAGGCCTCACCATCCTCACTTGCAGTTGTCCATACTCAACTAGCTTCATAGGCCCACATCAATGTGGATGTTCTTATTCAAAGCCTATTTGAGTAGGGAATCCGAAGGGCTATGTCTATCCCATCCTACCCTGCAAATAACCTAATAGTAGAATGGAGGTATAATCATGATAGAATAGCCATGGTACTCTTTAAATCTCAGTGAAGTTTTTAATTTTCAAACCCTGAGATACTATGAGAGCTTTCCTCTGGTTGACCTTCCACTTACCAACCCAAGTCATAACAGGCAAGCTGACAGGTTAGCTGTGAGGATCCAGTAAAAGGTGCTTGAAAAGTTTAAAAGAAGATCTTACTTATATAGATAGAGGCTAGCAGGAAAAACTGTTGATCCACTGGATATTAAGGCAAACCCTAAGATTATATTTGAAGGGGAAACCTTAGTTAAAGGCTAGTAGTTGAATTTGTGAACCTTGAGACAGGAACTACTTTAGCACCCAGTACCCTTAGTGAAGCACCAGCTAATGAAGGTGTCTCACATCCTCTCCCTGACCAAAGCTCAAGTGTTGTACCAAGTGATGGAGGCTAAAATTCTATCCACCCTAAGTCACATAAGGCAGTGACTGAAAAAGGAAAGTGGATTGATGAAATCATGTCATTTGATAAAAGACACATATCAACATAAAAGAATAATGATGATTTTGTTGATAATGATGATGATTCCTCCAAGGATCTTTGCTAATCTCTCAAAGGATACAACAACAGATTGTTATATCAAATTCAACAAACACTAATCATGGTGCGAAAACCCATGATTAATGCTATGATATCAGTTTGTGATTTTGTGTGTGTGATTGCTAGTGATTTAATGCTTGAATGATAATAGCTGCTTGTTTGTATGGATTTTTCAAAAGCTTACAAAGGATTAGGGTAGAATGCTATTTATAGCCTATACAAAAAGCTATTCGCAATTACTAAACTACCCTTATGTAAACGAAAATTACATAAAATCCTAAGTTTAAGTCATCCGCTGTGGATGATGTTGCCATCTCTTTAAGTTTGTTTGTTAATGTATTGTTTGTTAATAAAAATGCGTGTGTGTTTGCGTTTGATATAAATGACTATAATGGTTGTGTTACAATGTTTGATTGCATGTCTGTATGTTATGTATGATTGAATGATTAACTGTTTGTCAGATTTTATACTTGAATAATAGTTTATTTGTCTGATTCTATGATGAATTATATGTTAAACTATTTTCATGAATGATTGTATGTTTACATGCATGATTTGTTGATTACATGTTTGATTGTATGTTAACAAGTATGTTTGTATGATAACATGTATGTTTTGTTGATTACATATGAGTAATTAGATTTATTTGAATGTTTGCTTTGACTATATTTGTCATACTTGTTTGTTTGGTTAGACATGTTTGATTGTTTGTTTTGTCTATTTGTATGTTAGAAACCTCTTAAGAATAAGAAGGTCCAGCTTCTTTTTAGTTGCTTGATCTTGTTGAGCTTCTTTCACTTGCTCAGACAATGGAGTGATCTTCAAAGCATTTCTGCAATTGACTATGTGCTCAAAAAAGTAGTCAACTGTTAGGACCATGTACATATGGAGTACTAACGGATTCTGCGTGAACCCAAATCAAATAGCACGGAATTCTATTTGATTGGTGATCAAATTAGTGAGAATGAATAAGCCGATCGATCTTATGATGAAACAAACGTTTAGAATGGATTGAAATCGATCAGTAACGATCTATGAACTTGGATTTGCAACTTGGGACGCTCTGGACGGATATGGTACGAAGTATTATGAAGTAATTCGAAGTGTTATGTTTTTCCACGAATTATATGGTATTTATAGGTTTTAGTGTTCATTCGTACGACTGAACCATTAGCATGGTTCAGTCGTGCGACTGACTCATGCTTCTGACTCTTATGCACGACTGAAGGTTCAGTCATTTCCATGAGTCAATCTTATGTCTCAATCATACGATTGATCCAGTCACCTGGTTCAGTCGTGCGACTGGTCCATAAGTATGGTTCATTCCTGCGTATGGATCATAAGTATGGTCCATTAGCATGAATGTCCACATGACTAAGTTAAACACATTTCTAAGTTCTTAATGACTTAGAACTATGTAAAACAAACATCAAACCTATATAGTTAGTTCATATATGTGAATCACAATCAATATAAATATAACACGACAAAATCAATCACATATAACCATCACAATACATTTTATATATAATCAATCACTTCATTATATTTGATTACACATGTGCAAGACATGAAAGACTTTTACATTTCAGAACATAAACTAGGTACATGAATATGTATCAATAAACTCCCCTTGGACCTAGTTTAGCTAATGTCTAACAGTCTTCATGTGCTCCTGAAACTTCTTGTACTTCTCTTCTCTTGTGACTCCCGCGTGAATCTCAAACGCAAAGCAGAGTCGTATGACATGTTGGAAATGAAGAGCTTGTACAATGTCTCGGGAGTCATAGAATAGTGACCACTTGTAAAGAGTGTAAACATCTTCAGCCGACAAGTTGGTTAGCCACATTAGGTCTAATACCCTAATAGTCTCGATCTTGCTCTCTTTGTGCAAAACTATGACTGCTTCTCCCGTCCGCCAGTCGTAATACCACCATTTGAAGTGTGGAGTGAAGTCCTGAGGCATTTCCTGTAATGGAATCTTAGACGTTGTGTGCGTAGGACTCCACTTCAACACTACCTTAGGCTTTCCAGTATGAGGATCAACTTTGGTCTTATGTATGAACCGTTTAGGCTGTTGAGGCCGGAAGTTGACCCACCTGGTGTGGTATTCCCTCTTTAATGTCATCTCAAACCACCCTGACATCTTTCTGGGGTTGGCGTACAAAAGGTCTAAACAGGCAAGCCTATTTAACTCAAAACCGGGAAGAGTCTTCAGATCATGAGGGAATCTAAAGTACTCTATCCCCTTCTCCCTCTTCACGGTGTAGACGTACAAGTCCTCAAAATACGCCCAACTAATAATCTTGCCAGACACCTTCTGATGCTTCTTAACTCTGTAGAGTTTGGTGTAGGTGTTAGACTTTGGCGGTTGTCATTGGGCTTCTCATTTCTACTAGACACACAGCCCACTCATCCTTCTTGATATCGACATCAGCGTCCGTGGCTTTGGCTTTCCCTTCTTCTTTCCCTTTCTCTTTCTCCATTGCATCAAGAGCTCCAAATGTATCACTGCCAAATGTTTCACCCAGATCGGGGATAACATTTCCCTGTTGGTCGGTGTACTGTGGATACTCTTGTGCAGTGATATCCTCGATATCAATCTCATTGACGCCTTGCAGCTCTTCATCACTGATGACATCAACCTCAGGAGCATCCTTGACTAGCTCATCCGGGTTGAGTCTAAACATATCGGCCAGCTGCTCGTCTGTGAGATCACAAACGATCTATCCCTCTTCGGGGATGTAGCTCACAGATCATTGCACGATCCCTTGCAAATCAAGAATCATTGTTAGTTGAGTCTTGATTTGCTGAAGGGGTTTGACGTCATAATCGTCTGCTTGTTCAGCGTCATCTATTTGATTAAACATTTAAAACACAATCTCACACACATCAGTAATTAGGATAATTGAACATTAATAAACATTAATTACATTAGTGTAATAAATAATTCAAGTACAAAAGTTTTTCAAATACATAGAAATTAATCATTACTTTTGCCCTGGGAGCTCGACTATTCAGCTTGGGGAGCTGAGGATGAGGGTCGCAGATCTTGATTTCTCTTAGTGCGCCTCTCCCGAGCCGATGGATTTGAGGCTGATGCACATGCATCACCTTCATGCTCTGGCTCATCATCATCTCCCCCATCTTTGTCCTTTCCACTGCCCTCAGCCTCATCCACTTCATCACATCATCATCTGATACATCATCGGATGAATTATCATCATCATCATCTCCGTCATCACCGTCGCCCTTGATCTTTAAGGGCTCACCCTTTGTCCCTTTAAGTCTGAGAAGAAGCTTCTTGTTCTTCTTCTCGACCTCTTCTATCCTCTTGACCGAGGCCATCAGCAGCTTATTTTGTGCTGTCAGAGAACTATAAGCTCTTGCCAAGGCTCTCTCGTGGGTGGCATCTCTCTCAGTCAGATGGGCGATTTGTTGACTCTAAGCTGCATCCCTCTCTGTTAGCAGGCTATCTGCTTGCCCTGTGCAGCGTTGACTGCCATCAACTGGTTCATCTAGTTCGCTTAGATGTCATCAGTAGCGAGCAGTTTAAGAACTAGACGGTTGAGGGTTGCCAGCTACTCCTCTAGCCCAACAGTGGGCATAGGAGATCCCTGTGGAGGATTCGACAATATGGAAGGGGCAGTTTGGGGCATGGTAGATGTGGTGGTGGATGTGGTGTATGTAGGAGTGGGCATCAATGTGAATGGCGATGGAATGGATGTGGATATGGTACGTGTGGTGGTAGGAATAGTGATGGCTGAGGTGGTGGCTGTGGACATAGAAGTGGTTGTTGGAGTGGTGGTAGTGGTGGTAGGAGTGGTGGTAGTGGTGGTAGGAGTGGTGGTAGTGGTGGTAGGAGTGGTGGTAGTGGTGGAGGTGGTAGATGTGGTAGTGGAGGTGGTAATAAGAACTATCCTCCGTCTCTTTCCCTTCTTGCCATAGGGCTAGGCCATTCTTTTCAGCCTCGACCCCCTAGCAATCTTGGCTCCCCCTGGGCTAGTTGGCTGGGGAGGTGTGTAAGTAGGATCTGAAGTCTCAGCACCTTCAGCCCCAGCCTGACGTCCTCCAACCGCCTCCTTGCCCCTCTCGGTAGCCACTACACGACTACCAACTGTCCTCGTTAGAGGCTCCTCATCCGACTCCTCCTCTTCTTCATCAACCAAGAAGTCCTGGTGGATGGCAGCCTGCTCCGATCCACCAGGAGCAGAAGTACTACTGTGTGGAGGTGGTGGAGATATAGTAGATATGTCTGTGGCCCGTGATAGACCGGGGCCTGTATCTCCACCACCTTGACTATCGTCATGGTTATCATCGTCGTCGTCATCGTCAGCAGGAGCCATAATAGGCTCGACGTCCGAGTCACTGTCATCGTGACGCCACTTCTTACGAGTTGGCGCCACATAACCCTCATTGGCAAGATGGCCGAAGAGTCTCCTCACCGGGGGCTTCACCTGCTTCCCCCAGTAGACCTTCATCCTTCCTAGGGTGGTATCATCCATCACCTCTAGGGTCACTGCATCATCCTCCTCCTTTGGCAGCATAGGAAGCTTCTCGTCGATGATCATCTGCAAGAATCTTGGGTACATACAGAAGCCTTCCTTGCCTTTAGCCTCAATGTTCTCCGTCAGGTAGGAGAAGAAATGCGTGAAAAACTGAATGGGTGGTTCAGCACCAGCGCAACGTATGCGTTCTGGATTTGGTCTGATAGCTCATCAAATCCTCTTCTCCTGGAGGCTATGCATTTTAGGATCACATATGCCAGATACTTGAATTACGGGCACATGTTGCTCTTATTTAGCATGCCGGCATTGATGTCGCCGGCGTACTTGATCCTGAGAAAGCATCCCCGTACCATTAGGGGATGCAGCTTGGTTGGGTGTGTTCCATCATCACCCATTCCAAGACTCGTCGTAGGTTGTCTTCTCCAATCTCTATATCTTGACCGAAGATCGAACTCCGGATGCAGAAAGGCTCAGTGGACCGGTCGACAACAGCATTCTCCCAGAATGTCTGCTGGATCGACCTATAAGGAGTGCAAGGAGTGGAAATAGCCTTGAAGATCCTCGATCTTCATAGGAAGGCTATAATCTCGGTGAACTCAGCAGCGTTCCGGGATGTAGTGTCTAGATGAGCACATATGTTATGCTTGGTGCTCATCGTCCATCTCTCATCCATTTTTGCTGCAACACAAGAAACCAACACATTAGTTCCATTCATAAGAGATAAACAATTGACTTGGAACAGATTTAGACAAACT
>BJCO01775135.1:0-12193 GCA_018326465.1 Flaveria floridana | reverse complement strand
CTCAACAAGGTCCTTTTCAGGAAAATTATGCTTTTGTCTCAGGAAAGGAACACTCTAGTGATCTCCAGTTTTGTTTTGATGATCTGGAGTGTTTCAGCCCAGATGATGTTGAATACATGCACATTGTTCAACAAATGGTTCTCTTTACCTACAGAGCAAAGAAGTTCTATAAGAGAACTGGAAGGCAATTCCCTCAGAACCTAACAAGTAGCAAATTCGGGTTTGATAAGTCAAAGGATAAGTATTACAACTATAATCAACTTGGTCATTTTACAAGGGAATGCAAGGCTCCAAAATCTAATCCTGGAGCAGCCCAAGCTTCTCAACATCACCACACAAGCTGCAACCAAGCCAACAGAGAAAACTGCAGCTGTTGCTCAAGAAGTTGATTGGAGCTTTATGGTACAAGATAGCACTCCTGCTTAAGCTCTCAAGGCCGGCACAGATGATACCAAGGGACATCCATATGATAAAAATGGAAACATTTGGATTGTTGATAGTGGATGCTCCAGGCACATGACAGGGAACAGACCTCTTCTTTAATAATTTCATAATTTCATGGAGGTCCTGTTCAGTTTGGAGGTGAAGCCGGAGGATACATCTCTGGTAGAGGTAATGTGTCTAATGGTAAGTTAACAGTTGACAAAGTACACTTTGTTAAACAGCTTGAACACAATCTCTTATGTGTTTCTCAATTCTGTGATCAAAAGCATCAAATGCTTTTCATAGAACATGAGTGCATTATCCTCAAACCCGGGATGACAATTTCTAAGGAATTGGTGCTTCTTAGATCTCCCAGGAAAAGGGATATGTACAAGCTGGATATGAACAATGCTTCCCCACTGGGTGAATGATGGTGTGAAAATGTAGTTTAAAATATAAAGTCCAAGTTTTATTTATTTAAAATGAATTATTTCTCAAACACACATTCACGACAAGCGTAAAACGAATTACTTCTCAAACACACACTCACGGCAAACGTACCGGTCGCGTGTAGTATGGAAAGTAAACCGAGTATCGACCATGGACACGAATGGGTGGCGGCCCTTGTTACTGAACTGTTGTCGAATCCTAACTGATGATTTTAAGGGATTATTGATAATTAAGAAGAGGACAAGAAGATTAGTAAACCAACTAAGCAACACAATCAAATAATAAGACAAAACACGAAACTAAATAAAGCATGCAATAATACTGAAAATTAAAAGAAATAAAATCTAAACAAGGAGACTAACGCAAATCACTATAAATGGAAAGGGAAATCAAATAAAAGGAAGCACTACCTAGACTCGGCATCAAGTTGATCGGTTTGACTGACTCTCGTGTTGACTGACTGTTTGACTCCAGTTTCTGAATTAGACACTTGAAACATATCAGATCTCCTCTCAGACTCACTGACACACTCTAAATGCCATGAAAATCATTTGTAGCACTGAACAGGTTATTTCTCACCTCTCGATCTCAAAATTCCCTGAAACTCTACGTACTCGAAAACTATTTTACCTCTCAGTCTTAACAACACAATGTGAAATAGGCTACCCTAAGCAACACTAGACACACGGAGTAAATTGATGAATATGATTAATGACTTGAATTGACAAGAAAAGTTATTAATTATAGGACTAGTCACTCTCGTACACTCGTTACCCAAACCAAAAACCTACAAGATCAATCAATTATCTCTCTCCTCTCAGACTCAAGATAAGCCAACTTCTGAAAATTGATTTTAAACATAAAACTCCTATGGGTGATCAATCCACCTAGGTCAAAACACCAAGTAATGATCCTAACATGCAATTCTAGTCAATTAACACACAAGTAAATCAACCAAAATACACGAGAAGCCTAATTATGAATCAAATCAATTTCAACAAAGTAAATCAGCATCATCACTCATAAATCATTAATCTTTATACGATAGAATTCATCAACAAGTCAAATAACCCGAAAAACAAGTCAAACAAAGTCAACCATTACCTAATCTAGGTAGATAAAGAATAATTAGCCACTAATCATAATCAAATCAGATTTACAATGATAAACCATGAATAAACAGTGAAGAACACAAATGGAAACGGAGAAACGAAGAGAAACCGAATGGTCAAACGCGTGAAAAGCCGAAGTAAGGTTCTTTTCTTCAACCCTACTCCAAATCGCCTCCAATATGCTTCTTGAACTCTCCAAGGGTCGTCCAAGCGTTTCGTTCTTCATAACCCTTATCTCAACTTATAAAAAAGACGAATTTGACTTTTCCGCGACCTCCTGCGGACCGTAGGAGTAAGTCCTGCGGACCGCAGGAACTTCAGGGTTCTTGGGCCGCGTTGACCTGCCCTGTGAATAGCAAGGAAGGCTCCTACGGACCGCATGAGCTTTACATTTTGGAATTTTTCTTCGCTTTAAACTCCTGATCGCCCGATAATTGCTCGGTTTCCTCCCGTAAGCTCTCGTGAACCTATAAAATACGAAATGAAGCAAAGTAACTAAAATCTATGAAAATAAAACGCGAATTAACTAGAAATTAAAATAAAATACATGGAAAAACCAGATGTGTTTACAACACATCAAACATCCCCACACTTGAATCTTTTTCGCCCCTAAAAAAGCTGTATGCACCGATGGAATCAAAATGGGTCACCAAGATCTTAGATTTCAATTAAGAATTATTATAATTAAAAACAGCGCGCATTACTAACGTACATAAACAGAAACAAAATAATATACAAGAAATCAGCGTCTGTCCAGATGTCCTATCGCACTATACAACCATATCGAATAGCGTAAATACAACCAAATCGAATAAAAAAATCGTGCACAGTGAGACAGGGTGATAATGATAAAAGCGGCTAAGGCTAGTCTTCGTAATCATCCGGCGGTGGAATCTCTGGAGGAACGTCCAGGTGGTAGTGCTGGAGAAGGGAGAGTATCATACTCTCTATTCGGGTCATCCTAGCACCCTGATGCGTAAGCATGGCGTGCTGAGCCAGCTGCTCCTGATGTATCAGCTCCAACGTAGGCTATGCAGGAGCATCTCGAAGCTGGGCGCGGGCTCCGCCGCGCATGGGAGGACGCACGCCAAACTGAACCTCTGGAAGGTCAACTCCCTGCGCCTGGGGCTCTTCGACCATGGCCTGAGGCTCCACGAACCTCCTCGGGCCATCCACTGACACACACTCCATGTACTGCAGGTCTCTATAGGTAAACTGTCGAGCAGCCGGTCCTATAGTCAAAACCAACGACGGGTATCTAGTGAATACCCCCAAACTCCTCGCCAGAGCTGAGATGTACGACCCGAACGCCAACCTGGCACCAGAACTGTGGGGGGCGGGACGCTGCATCGAGAACGCCATGATCGTGCCGAGATTGGCCGGCCGCCTCTGAAGAATGCAGTAAAGAACGAACAAATCCTGCTGCATGACCTTCTCGATCCCCATAAACCAGCCAACTAGTGTGCAGGAGATGCAACGATGAATGAGTCTGATGGCGGGGTCTCGGATTTGAGATGCAGGAATACTAGTGTTGAATCGCCCGTCCCCTATGGTGGGCCAGAAGGTAGTCAGCTGCTGGGATGTCAGGGCAGTGTCAGACTGGGCTCACAGGATGCCCCTCAATCTCTCGTGGAAGGACGAGTCATCAACCTCTGCCTGGGTATGCAGTCCCATACGCACAGCGAACTCCCCGATCATCATATGGTACTGGCCTCGCAGGATGCCCCTGTAATGATATCATGTTTCACCAAATGGTGGACATGAACTCCAGAGTAAGCTCGAGGTACTAAGGTGTAGTCGGTGTGAGCACGTGTATCCAACAGTCATCCAACAAGTCTCTCAATCGCTGATCGCCCCCCAACTGTAGTAGGTCCCAGCAGAGCGTCCGCGGGATCAGTAGCGCTTATGCGGATAGGCGCGAGTAGGTAGTGTGGTACTCGGTCCCAGGGGTGAAGGCTAGCAGTGGGTGGACTGGACCGGGTGCATAAGGCTCAGCTCTGTCGGGATCGTGATCGTGAGCAGCTACGGTCTGGCGGATGTCCTTCTCGACATCGGCAGTAGATGAACCAGTGTAGGATAAGCCTGGTAAGACTATGGGAGGTCCTTCGTCCTCCTGCAGCTGGGCTGCTGCTGGGGCAGGTCCCCGTCCTCCGGTGCGTCCTCGAACACGATGCTACCTTCCGCCGTCTGACATTGCTGCAAAAATAAGTTACCAAACACAAGACAAGCAGAAATGTCAGATATACAAAGAACAGAACAAGACACTGATAGCCATAGAATAAATAAAAAAGAAGAAACAAAAAGAAAACTTAGACTAAGAATTGAGATGGGAACCTGATCCTGACTGAAGCTACTAAAGAGAGGAAACCCTAAGATCTAGGAGCAAACAATTCCTACTGATGTTGTAGGCAGGCAACTCAGTGGGTAATGGGTGAGCAAAATGTTAGTCGCCTAGGCGTGTCTAAACCTCACCCAAACAGATGTCTCAGCCTAAGAAAGAAAAACCTTAAATCGACACGAGCCCCCTGACAGGTGCAAACCCAAAAATTTACTACAATGGGGGAAGACAGGGGGGTCCTGCGCACTGAAGGAGGATCTCATGCGGACCGCGGGAGGTCACTGAATCAGCAATATTTGACTAGCAGTTGGCACAAACCCAAAGTTGGCACTAATCCTGAACAAGTGTCTCAATAAACTCGAACCCAACAACAATCAGTAGAATGTGCAACCTAAGATGTTTCCAATCCCAGATTTACAAAGATGAAAAGAAAACCTAGAAAGAGTCTTGAACAAAGATTGACAAATTTCTATGAAATCATATAAAAGACATGGGAATGAACCGTTGACGAGTGTAGGGAACACAATGTAGCCGGAATGTGGTGGTTTTGGTTCGACTCCGGTGAGGTGCACGACGGTGGCGGCGAAGGGTGATGGAAATGGGGGTTTCGGGTAGAGGGGGAAAAGGCGGAGAAGGCGGAGATGAGGGTGTAGCGATGGTGGTGAACGACCGAGTGGTGGTGGAGTGGTGGTCGGGAGAGGTGGCCGAGGGATGTGGGTGGTGGAGATGGTGTTTTAGGTGGCCGAGGGATGTTGTTTTGGGTGGAGATAGTCGAGGGAACAGGGGTTTTAACCCCTATTAAGTTTTCAGTTGTGAGGTCCTGCGGACCGCAGAAGTAATTCCAGCGGACCGTAGGGATTTTACCAATGTCCTGCGTACCGCAGGACATGTTCCTACGGACCGCAGGTCTGTGCAAACAGGGAATTTTCCTGTTTTGCCCTACACCGACCAAACGACCGCCCAAATTTTGAAACGAGGCACCAAAAATTTTAAAAAAAATAGGGCTACGTACCTGGACGTGTATGCAATGATTCCCCGGGCTCCGATTCCTGAAACACTCAACAGACGGTTGGAAATAAAAATAATCAATAAAATAAAAAGAAAAATTACTAATGATTGAAAATTCAAAAGGAAAGGAAAGAAATCAAACTGTACACTCCGGGCTGCCTCCCGGTAGCGCTAAGTTTAACGAGTCCTCAACCCAACTCATCCCCACACTTATTCATGAAATGGGTCGAGGTGTAACACCTCGAGCACTCTCTGCCCCTCTGACTTACCTATGTAATGCTTCAGGCGATGTCCATTGACTTTGAACCACTCGCCATCATTCCCAGCTATCTCAACCTTACCATATGGATGAACATTTGTAACTGTGAACAGTCCTGACCATCATGATCTCAATTTCCCAGGAAACAACCTCAGAAAAAGAATTGAACAAAAGCACTCGATCACCAACTTTGAATTCTCTATCTTTACGAATGTGATGATCATATAGCTCCTTGGTACGCAAGTTGTAGTCGTAGGAACGCGCGTATGCATGATCACGAAGCTCCTCCAAACTATGCAACTCAAGCATCCGATGTCGTGCTGCCTTAGGCTCGTCTAGATTAACTGTCCGAAGTGCCCAGTAAGCTCGATGCTCCAACTAGACTGGCAAGTGACACGCCTTCCCGTAAACCATCCGGAATGGCGTAGTACCTGTGGAAGTCCGGTATGCAGTCCTAAACGCCCAGAGCGCGTCATCTAGATTATCTGACCATTCCTTCCTGTTAATGCCCACCGTCTTCTCTAGTATTCGCTTGATCCCTCGATTGCTCACCTCCACTTGCCCGCTCGTCTGCGGGTGGTAGGCAGTTGCAGTTCTATGAGTCACCCCATATCGCTGCAATGCCTTCTCCATCTGAGCATTGCAGAAATGTGTCCCCCGATCACTGATTAGCACCTTAGGCACTCTGAATATTGTGAATAGCCTCTGTAGGAATCTCACGACCACTCTTGCATCATTAGTGGGCAGAGCTTCAGCCTCAACCCACTTGGACACCTAATCCACAGCCACCAGGATGAACCTGTTACCACGAGAAGCGGGGAATGGGCCCATGAATTCGATGCCCCGGACATCAAAAACCTCAACAACCTGAATAGGATTCTGGGGCATCTCATGGTGGCATGAGATGTTTCCATTCCTCTGACATGCATCACATCGCCTGATTAACTCTTGAGCATCCCGATGAATCGTCGGCCAGTAGAAACCACTATCAAAAACCCTCTTGACTGTATAACCCGCAACATTATGTCCACCAGTCGGTCCCTCATGGCACGCACGTAGTATGCTCTAAAACTCACTCTCAGGAACACATCTCCTAATAACCTGATCAGCACAAACCCGATAAAGATACGGATCGTCCCAAATGTAATGCTTAACATCAGCGAAGAATTTCTTCCACTACTGATAAGTCAGGTCTGGTGGTAACGTCCCATTGCCCAAGTAATTCGCGAAATCCGCGAACCATGGGCACTCATCCTCACGCGCGCTCACGTGCATCAAACTCTCAGTTGGGAACCTGTCATCGATCTGAACTCCTTTGGCTCCACCATCTGCATTCTCTAAGTGTGACAAGTGGTTAGCTGCTACATTCTCTGCTCCCTTCTTATCTCTAATCTCGATATCAAACTCCTGAAGCAGCAGAATCCACCGAATAAGACGGGGTTTAGCATCCTGTTTGCTGAACAGGTACCGAACCGCTGCATGATCGGTATACACAATGGTCTTGGACAAGACCAGATATGACCGAAATTTATCAAACGCAAAGACCACTGCCAACAGTTCTTTCTCAATAGTGGTGTAATGCTCCTGTGCGTCGTTCAAAGTCCGGCTCGCGTAATAGATCAGATGGAAGTGCTTATCCTTCCGTTGCCCCATGACCACCCCCACTATGAAGTCACTCACATCACACATCAACTCAAAAGGTACGGCCCAATCGGGGGAAACCATAATAGGTGCATTTACTAGCTTTTCCTTTAGCAATTCAAAAGCTCCAACGCAATCCTCAGCGAACAAGAAAGGCATATCCTTCTCAAGCAGCTGGGTCATCGGCCGTGCGATTTTGGAGAAATCACGTATGAAGCGTCTGTAAAAACCCGCGTGACATAAGAAGCTACAAATGGCCTTCACACTCGTGGGGGGAGGGAGTCTCGAGATCATCTCCACTTTAGCTCTATCCACCTCAATACCAGCCTGAGACACTTTGTGACCTAAAACTATGCCTTCTCTCACCATGAAATGGCATTTCTCCCAGTTCAGCATCAGATTCGTCTCCTCGCATCTAGCTAACATCCTTTCTAAATTCCTAAGACAATGATCAAACAACCTACCGAATACAGAAAACTCATCCATAAATACTTCCATAAAATCCTCGATCATGTCATGGAAAATCACGACCATACATCTCTGAAATGTAGCTGGAGCGTTGCATAACCCGAAGGGCATACGACGGTAGGTAAAAGTGCCATAGGGGCACGTGAATGTGGTTTTCTCCTGATCAGCTGGCGCGATCGGTATCTGGAAATACCCGGAGAAACCATCCAGAAAGCAGTAATACTGCTGGCCTGCCAAACGCTCTAGCATCTGATCGATGAAAGGCAACAGAAAGTGATCCTTGCGTGTAGCATCATTCAACTTGCGATAGTCGATACACACACGCCAAGCGGTGACAGTCCTAGTAGGGATCAACTCATTACGCTCATTAGTCAGCACTGTCATGTCCCCCCTTCTTAGGGACAACCTGAACAGGACTCACCCACGGGGAATCAGAGATCGGGTAGATCAAACCTGCATCCAATAGCTTTTGAACTTCCTTCTTCACAACTTCTTGCATCTTCGGGTTCAATCTACGCTGTCCCTGCACCTTCGGCTTGTAGTCCTCCTCTATCAGAATCTTATGCATGCAGAAAGAAGGATTAATACCCTTTATATCCATCAGCTTCCATGCAATTGCCTGCTTGTGTGCCTTCAACACACAAAACAGCGCAGTCCTCTGCTCAACAGCCAAATCAGAAGCGATAATCACAAGCAACCGCCTCTCCTCATCTAAGAAAGCATACTCCAAATGAGATGGGAGATCCTTCAGCTCTAATGATGATGGTGGGCTCTCAATAGACGGCTTCTCCTTGGGCTCCAACCTCTCAATCTCCTTAAACCCCTCAGCGATTGGGGTATGATCGACTACATCAGCACTCGCAACCTCCTCTACTGCAACTGTCGTGCACACTCTCTCCGGCTCCTGCTGATCTAATATCTAAACATTGGACGCATCACTCCCGTAAATATCACTCAATAACTCTCCAACATGAGACATGATAGTGCCCAGAAAATATAAAGTGTCGTCCTGACAGCGCGAATGCTTCATGGCTCGATTAACATCAAAGGTAACTCGCTCATCATCCACGCTGAGGGTCAGCTTACCGCTGTACACGTCGATCAACGCATGGCGGTAGCTAAGAATGGACGACCCAAAATCAAAGGAACGTGATCGTCCTCGTCCATATCAAGAATGACAAAATCCACAGGAAAATTGAATTTGTCGACCCTCACCAACATGTTCTCCACAATCCCGCGTGGGTACTTCACAAATCTATCTGCAAGCTAAATACTCATCCTGGTGGGTGCGGGCTCCTCTAGGCCTGGCTTCAGATAAACAGAATACAATATCAGATTGATGCTAGCACCTAGATCCGCGAGGGCATTCTTCACAGTCATACCTCCAATAACACATGGAATGGTAAAGCTACCAGGATCCATCATCTTCTGAGGTAGATTTAGCTTTAAAACCGCAGAACATTCCTCATTGAGTACCACAGTAGTCAATGCTTCAAGTTTTGTCTTGTTAGATAGCCTGTCCTTGAGGTACTTCGCATATTTAGGCATGTTCGAATGTGCCTCGATGAAAGGAATATTGATGTGAATCTGACGAAGTATGTCGAGGAACTTCTTGTACTGCTCATCGTTCTTGCTCTTCCTCAAGCGAGCTAGATACGGTGTAGGGGGCCTATAAACTGGTGCTGGCTCCTTTTGGGAGTGACCTCTGGCTGTACTGTACTTGCTGGGCGCAGCCTCTGTTGCACCTTGCTAGTGTTCACCTCCATCTCAATTTCTTCATCCACAGGCTCATCTTCAGCCGTAGGTGGTGAAACCACCTCTCCACCCCGATTGCTCCTAGTAGTGACTGCCTTCACGAACCCCTTAGGATTCGTGTCAGTGGAGCTCGGTAGGGTACCCTCCTTCCTGCTGGAAAGGATCTCAGCTATCTGACCAACATGACGCTCTAAATTCTACAGTGCTGCTCCCTGATTCTGAATCATCGTGCCTTGATCCTAAAACTTAGCCTGAATCTGCTTATGACGCCTCTCATCCTTTTCTAAGAACTGTGCAAGCATAGACTCGATGCTAGGTGTATTCTTCTCACCGCTGGGCTGTGAATAGCTCTGATACGGTCCTTGATTCTGCCATCGCCTCCAGCTCGAGCCTTGATCTCTCTTCCAACCCTGATTATTCCCAAAAAAACTCCTGCTGTGCTGATTCCCCATGAAGTCCACCTATTCCTGAGTAACCATGCAATCAGTAGTGTTATGTCCACCTCTATAGATCTCACAAACTCTGTCTGTCTTCAACTGTAGATCCTTCACAATCCTAGATAGGGCCTCCACCTGTGCCGCTAAAGCTGTGCTAGAGTCAACCTGCAACACGCCCCTGTGTGATCCCTCAGCTAGATCCTGATAGTTGGACATGGCCAGATCCTGATAGTTGGACATGGCCAGATCCTTAAAAAGCTCCAAACACTCCTCAGGTGTTTTGGTGTTGAACATGCTTCCTCCTAATCTCACTCTGTAGACGTAATCACAACCGTTATAGAACTTCTCAGCCAGCTGCCAATCCTCAATACCGTGATATGGACAATCATTTCAGAGACCTTTGAACCTCTCCCATGCATCGTGAAACGACTCTCCCGACTTCTATTTGAAAGAATGAATAAGGCTTCTGTGATGGGCAGATTTAGAAGGAGGGTAGTATTTAACAAGGAATTTATCTTTCATGCCATCCTAGGTGGTGATAGAGCCAGGTGGCAAAGATTCAAGCCAGGTGGCGGCTTTGTCTGCCAGAGAGAAGGGAAACAGACACGTCAGACGCGCGTCGTCAGTCACACCATTGATTTTGAAAGTGTCGCAGACACGTTGAAAGCGGTTAATGTGCGTGTGTGGATTTTCGTGAGAAAGACCATGGAATTGGATAGATGAGGCAATAGTGGTCATCACATGAGAAGGGATCTGGAAATTGTTTGCCTCGATGACTGGTGGTACCACAGGTGCTCGCACGCCTCCAGTAGCAGGTTTCGCGTAATCAGAAAGAGTCTTTCGGGGTTGTGGTTGTGCCATCTCTTCAGCTGCAATATGCCTCCTACGAAATAATTGCTCTGGGTCAGAAAGTCCTTCGAACTCGGCAGATCCTACAGATCGGGTCCGCCGGATATTGTGCATATACTGATAAAAATAAATGAAAAATAAAATAAAATAAAATAAAATAAAAATAATTAATTGAAATTTATCCTAAAGCAAGCAATGAACAAATTAAACCTAAGAAACAAATAACTAAAAAGTTTATAAAATTTGCAAAAATTACCTAAAAATAGCAAATAAAAACTACTAAGCACTAGACAAGCAAACAAGGGTGGTTCAACCCCCGACGCCAGTGGTTCTCAAAGTCGCCAAAATCGTGTCCCTTGCAACGGTGCCAAAAACTTGATGGTGTAAAAATGTAGTTTAAATTATAAACACCAAGTTTTAATTATTTAAAACGGATTACTTCTCAAACACACACTCATGGCAAGCGTACCGGTCGCGTGTAGTATAGAAAGTAAACCGAGTATACACCATGGACACGAATGGGTGGTGGCCCTTATTACTGAACTGTTGTCGAATCCTAACCAATGATTTTTAAGGGATTTTTTATAATTAAGAAGAGGACAAGAAAATTAGTAAACCAACTAAGCAACACAATCAAATAATAAGACAAAACACAAAACTAAATAAAGCATGCAATAATACTGAAAATTAAAAGAAATAAAATCTAAACAAGGAGACTAACGCAAATCATTGTAAATGGAAAGGGAAATCAAATAAAAGGAAGCACTACCTAGACTCGGTATCAGGTTGATCGGTTTGACTGACTCTCGGGTTGACTGACTGTTTGACCCCAGTTTCTGAATTAGACACCTGAAACATATCAGATCTCCTCTCGGACTCACTGACACACTCTAAATGCCATGAAAATCAATTGTAGCACTGAGCAGGTTATTTCTCATCTCTCGGTCTCAAAACTCCCTAAAACTCTACATACTCAAAAACTATTTTACCTTTCAGTCTCAACAGCACAATGTGAATAGGTTACCCTAAACAACACTAGACACGCAGAGTAAATTGATGAATATGATTAATTACTTGAATTGACAAGAAAAGTTATTAATTTTAGGACTACTCACTCTCGTGCACTTGTTACCCAAACCAAAAACCCCCAAGATCAATCAATTATCTCTCTCCTCTTGATCAGACTCAAGATAAGCTAACTTTTGAAAATTGATTTTGAACATAAAACTCCTATGGGTGATCAATCCATCTAGGTCAAAACACCAAGTAATGATCCTGACATGCAATTATAGTCAATTAACACACAAGTAAATCAACCAAAATACACGAGAAGCCTAATTATGAATCAAATCAAGTTCAACAGAAGTAAATCAGCATCATTACTCATAAATCATCAATCTTTATACGATAGAATTCATCAACAAGTCAAATAACCCGAAAAACAAGTCAAACA
>BJCO01775134.1:0-10443 GCA_018326465.1 Flaveria floridana | reverse complement strand
CAACACACGTAACAAGATCTGAGCAAAACACGAAGAACACGAAGTGGGTTTAATGTCAAAGAACCTGAAATCGATCCAGAAATCAAGAGCTCGGGTTGCTAGAATGATTGTTAGATCATTCCAGTAGTAACCGGCTTTGATACTAATTGTGAAGTCGCTGGATCGGTAGACATCCGAGTGTGTTCTTGATGGAAGGTGATAAACCAAAAGACAAACAATATTACGAACAATAATCGAATGATCTCATTGATAAAACCGAATGATTACAAGCTCGTTAAACAGAAAAATCATGACTTTTGGCAAGGGGAGATCGAGCATGATCTCCCCTCTCAACCGGTAGCACCTGGGTGCCGGGCACACTATCAAAACCTTTAGGTTTCTACACAATGAAACTGGTATATATAGGCTTCGGCCCATATCAGATGCGACTAGGCCCATTCGTGCGATTGGACCATGCGTATGGTTCAATCGTAAGACTGGACCATGCGTATGGTTCAATCGTACGATTGGACCATGCGTATGGTTCAATCGTACGACTGGACCATGCGTATGGTTCAATCATACGACTGGACCATGCGTATGGTTCAATCGTACGACTGGACCATTCTTATGGTTCAGTCTTACGAATGTCCCAATCGCATCGCTCAGTCGCACGACTGGTCCATTAGCATGGCTCAGTCGTACGACTGAGTCTCATTCGCATATGCTCCTGCGAATGACCCAGTTTCATGTGTTTACAACATATCAGGTGTAATACATTAAGCCTAGACTATTCGTCAAGAGACGGACACACTATATATGACAATATATGCTGCAACAATGTTGATTCCTATGGTTTTACGCTACAAAATGTTTGTATATGATCCGCCTATATATATGTATGTATATGTATATATATATATTTATGTATGTATATGTGTATATATATATGTGTGTGTGTGTCTGTGTGTGTATATATATATATATATATGTATATATATATTTATGTATGTATATGTATATATATGTGTGTGTGTGTATATATATATATATGTGTGTGTATATATATGTATAAATATATATCTATACTATATTAATATAGATATTGGAAGGACTAAATAGCAATTTCCCAAGAACTCTTAATTTTAAGAGTTTTACATGCTAAAAAGTACATGGTACAACCTATTTAAGCACATGAATAAATTAGGGTAGTTGTGTAATTTCACTGAACCCTCAAAGAAGAAATAATTCCTTCATTCTTTTCTTCCAGCTTTGTTGTAGTAGTATTCAAATTTTAGAGCCCTAAATCTGAACAATCTCAAAACGAGTAGGGATCTTTTCTTTAATTTTATCGCTTCTAAAGCTGGCTATCACAAAACAAGTAACCCCAAAACAAGAGACTTAAATACTCAAATTTCAAAATTCAAATCCCTTCTATAAATTCAATCTCCATCTCTGTTCTATAAAGTCAATCTCCATCTCTATTGATATAGTTCACATATCCTTCAACGAGGAGAAGAAAAAGGTAATCCCCATTTCTGTTATAGAGCTTTCTTGCATAATTTGTTGTTTGTCAGTTGAATTAGACTAGATTTTGTTATTAGTTTTATTTAAGTTATTGTTTGCAGAGGATTCTTTATTGAAGTTACCTAATGAACAGTCCCACCACATTCCCCTCGATTCAACTTTTAAAATCATACCTAAATGGAAATATCAAATTACTTTCAGGGGTTTGATCATGAGTGCTTTGCCAAGGACCTTGTTTTGTATCATCACCATAAGCTTAATCTCACTACCGAAATCATTCTATCATTGAAAGTTGCCGCTGGTTTGCTGGGCTTTTTCTATGTCAAATCATGAGCCGTTTTTCTTGAGAAATTCAGATTATTTGCTCCCAATTTGACCGGACAAGAGAACACTGTGATTCAGACTTGTGTTGTTCCGTGTTATGGCCTCGCTTTTAGAGGCAATTTTCACTATCTTGACCAACTTATATGATTATTATTAAATGCTCAACTATTTGTTATGGTTTATAATTGATAAACAATTGTTATATGGTTTATGAGTACCAATTAGATCTTCTTATAGTTTCATAATGTCATGTTCTTACTGTAATCAATCTTGTAAGTGTGGTGATTTTAACTATTTGAAGGTGTTATAATATATTTTACCATGTAGTGATTGGTGATTGATTATGCAGGGGTAGATTTGGGTCTTATTTGTTGTCAATGGATGAGAGAACATACAATTTGATAGGTCCCAATTCTTGGTAATCGGGCGAAAGATGTTAAAAATCTAGGATTGTTGTGGATGACTGAATTTATTTTTTTATTGGTGTTTTTGGCCTTTTTAGTCTTGTTTCTCTTTGTAAAGTAATAATCTTTATATTTTGTTGAAGTTAAGATTTCAGAATGTGATCGTGTTCATGGTTAGTGCTTGTAATAATTAAAAAAACTGAATTTTTTAGATAGTGGCTACATTGATGTCTACCAAGGATAATATGATTGATTTTTTCTCCAAAAGGTTTCAACTATGAAGGTAAGAGACAAAACAGAAAAGATTATAGTTTTATAAAAACCCACTCTATACTATATGTTGGTCCTCCCGATCGAGATAAAAGTGAAATTGATTAATAAACATAAACAAATCCCACTGAGAACATAAATATCAATGATATTTATGAACAATATAGATCAAACACTATAAAATATAGATAAACAATGATGAACACCTCATGAACACTATGAAAACTCTTGTTTGATCTTTGATGATTTAAATCTGGTATTACAAAGTGAAAACTCTCAAATCAATTGGCACATTCAAGCTTCAAAAACCCTAATGACTCTAGCTATATATAGTCTAATGACAATTAGACTTAATGACAATTAGCCCCCTAGACTATGATTAAAACATGACAATTATCAATTAAGACACAAACTAGACAAAATAAAGATTAAATATATATTTTGTTGACAACAAAATATATATTAACTCTAAGACCTGTGTTCTTTGTATCTTCAAAGTCTCACTACTAATCTTCGTTCCGAACGTGTTGTCTTGACTTTTGCGTTGACTTTTACCCTGATGTTGACTTTTGTTGACTTTGACTATGTTGATAATATATACTATCCTTTTCACACCCAACAATACTCCCCCTTAGTCTATCATTATCAACATCTTGTATCATTGTCAGCTCCGATAAGACAACCAAAAAAAATATGATCTTTAATCTTCCTATAGATTGATGATTTGTTGCTGAAAATCTTTCATCTCAGAGGCTCCCCCTTTTTGTATGCGCCCTCTCTTCATGTGCATCTTTTGTTAATGATCAGGAACAGCTTTTCCAACTCTCTATACTTGAATGCTTCAAAAGATATAGGAGGAGGAATCCTAGCTTGGTATCTTCTGCAAATATGAAAAACAGGTTCTCTGGTTAGGTACTTTGCTCAGCTGATGATCGGCCATCATTTGCAGCAAAAATCTGTAATACAATCCCAAACACATTCTACACATTTCTCTTTAGATCAGTTCAGCAATACAAATAAACCCATATTTATCTGTAAATATAAACAAGCGAAACCATGTTCGATTGTGTGTGCAATTTCCCGTGAAATGCATGAAAAGATGAGATCATTTCAATAGTATAATATAGAAGACTTGAAAAATAATTTAAAAAACCAAACAAGAAATTTAATACTAATAAAATCAATTTATAAGACTCTAACCTAAAAATAATATATACATATATTTTTATTAATAATTTGAGAACCAAGAATTGATTTAAACATGAGATCATATTTTCAAGATATACTCAAGCACAAAGATATAATTAAACATTGATAAGTTAGTGAGATCATACTAATGCAGAGTCTAATCATAATTTTAAGTTTTTGATAGCTAAGACAATTCAAGAATGATTGTCGGTATGTTTGTCCAATTTAAACCTATTCCTTATTCTTTTCAACGAGTACCTGCAACTGATTTTATCATGTTTTAGGTTCAATTATAGAAACTTAGGTGACTTGGTTCCCACATACATTCAACAAAGAACTTATCCTGTCATCATGGCTTATTGAGCAATATGATTGACTCAGACTGATTTTGCATTTGATTCTCTAGAGATGCTAACATAGACAATGATCATTTGAGAACCATTGCGAATGTTTTATATATGTGTAAGTATTTTGTGGAAATTTCGCCAATGACCTTTGATGTAAGAATCATTGTGATATTATTTTAAGGGGAAATAAATGATGAGCTCTCCAGGTCTATACTTCCGTATAACAGAGGAGATGATCATCTGAGCGTGCTGATGAGAGCTTCAGGTCTATACTCACGTATAACAGAGAAGATCATCACTCCAGGTCAATGCTTCTGCATAGCAAAGGAGATAAACACACACTTTATTTTTTTATTATTGTACATTCTGAAAGAGTCACAAGTGACTCAAACAGAGGCTTTTTTGAAGAGCATAACTAGAAGCGTTAGTTTTTGCTAACTAGGTGCTCAGTTCAGGGCCAGAGTAATGGTGATTTGGGATTTTAGAGGAATCAAGGCAGAAGTCAGATACTCTCAACCCGTTTTAAACGAGACTTGTAACTTTATGCAGACCGAGATGTCATGTTAATGATCCTTGTCACTGAGTTCTAAAGCTTTAGTTAGGCTACAGAATCACTGTTTACTTTGTTTTTGGGTTGAGCATACCAAGCATATCATATAATGAAACTATCTTTTTTAGATTTTAGAGTTTTAAGTGATACAAACATCTACATCAGTTACTATCATTCTTCACAAAGTACAAGTCATGCAAACAAGCATACAAGAAAATGTACTATCATTTCTCAGTCATTCCAAATCAAGTTTCTAGTTCCCATTTCATTTTTTCCATTTCATTTTTTTATTATACTCTCCCCCTAAATTTTATTTTTATTTTTTATTTTTTATTTTTTTATTATTTTTTTTAAATGGTTTTTTAAATAATTTTTTCATTTAATAACTAAACTAAAATAGAAATTTACCAAAGAAAGTCTTCCAAATTATACTAGTAAAAAGAGGAGAAATGAAGTACCAAAAAAATGCAGTGATTGTGAAGTGTGAACTATAATAGTGTAGATAAGAATCTAGAATGTGGATGAGATACTGTAACCATAACCTGTTTGTTCCGCCTTAATTTTGAATTAGGAACAATCTCTGTCAGTAAATCAGATTACTAACAGGCCTCCTGAATTGTCCCTGCACTCATAATCAGACTAGTTAGAGAGGGGGACCCAGGCCATCTTAGTCCTGAGAGTTCCATTTTCATCAGTGTACATAACCTGCCTAAGCACATAACCTTTTGAAAACTCATTTATCTTTATAACCTTTTGTTTTACTTTCCAAATTTGTTTCTGTTCAATTACTTTTGATTTGAATGAATGGAATTTGGAAATCATTTTCCTTTTAAGATCCGAAGGAAGAGAATTTGATTCAAAACTTTTATCTTTTTCATCTTTGAATCATGTGAAACTGGCTTCACATGAGAAGGTTTGGATAGAACGTTCATCATCCAACCATTCCAAGATGTGTGCTTTTTACCTCTTGAAACAGAGAAGCAACCCGTGTTGTCTTTATCATCTGCAACTTTCCTTTGAACCTAAGGGCACTTCTTTGGCATATGACCTTCTTTTCCACATCTAAAATAAGCCTTGAAAGGATTTTGGTTCTTTGTAGTCTCGTGGTCATCAGAAGAGGGTGAATCCTGCTTTGAGGTTGTTGTAGCTTGTTCATAACCTTGAAGCTTCTTCTTTTGGATATCAGGAAATTAAACCTTTGGAGGCTTTATCGATGTGGATTTCAAACTGGCTGTCATTTGAAGTGTGATGTTTGAGGAGATGAAATCTGAGCATTCTCCCGAGAACCCTTTTATATGACTAGTGACTTGGCATACTTTGAGGTAGATTTGTGACAAGCTTGATTGATAATAGATGAAGATGGTGAGTGCTTCTGCTAAGTTTTGGAGGATTTGCTGATTTGTTTAGTAGTTGGGGATGAGATCCGGATAGGTCTTGATTCAACTGTTGGAAGCTTTTGACACTTGATAACTTTAGGTGGCTTGATGATCTTTGATTCATCATCAGAGCTTGTCCAGTGTTGTATACATAAGTCAGCTTCCAATGGATCTTGGTTAATAACTCTTGTTGTGTCGGTTTGTGTTGTTGAGTTCTGATTGCTTGAAGATTCCACAATTGTTCCTTCTTTGACAAACTTGACAGGAACAAAAGAAGGGATGTTATCTGTATTGAATTTCTTAAATAAGTTATGGGAAATAACTGATACTGGTTTCGAAGCATCAAGGTGGAATGATCATTTTGCAAATTAGATCCTTGCTTGATGAGCCCCAAACCTGCAGGAGAATCATATTCATCTCGAACCTCTTTGTTATTAACGCTACTTAAACCTACATGTAAACTGTTAGTATTTGCAACTTCAATCAAATCATTAGATGGATGAGGTTGAGGCATAGGAGAGTAACAATGAGTGCTAGGAGGAGGATAAACATATGAAGTTTCGCCACATCCCGTACCTATTTTAATTCTTGCTCCCCTTTGCTTACAGAATAGTTCTTCCTGTTTCATCCCTGTTATTGTCCATTTGTCAAGTTTAGTTTTAGGCTTGCTAGTCTCAAATTCTTCTAATGTGACACGTTTGCTCAAAACATTAATCTCGACATTCTTTTCTAGAAGATTTCTTTTTAAAAGATCATTTTCTTCTAAAGCTTCTCTTAGTTTGATAAAATATTTGGACTCATTGATTTTAAGTTCTTTGTTTATTCGATTTAACTCTTTTTTATTTTCTAACAATAACCTGTTAGCTTTATAAACACCGAATAGACGTTTGCAGGGAGGAGAACACATGTCTTGAACTATCTCATATGGGAGTCCCATAACTATTTTTTCCATAACAAGTGCTTTTTCATATTGACAAATGGGAGTGTTCCTTTTATACTCTTCCTCCTTAGCAGCTCTCTTCTTAGCTTTCTCAGCTTCATTTCCCTCTGGCTTTCCATCATCCTGAACCTCCAGCTTCACTTCATCTGTTTCACGATCCTGTTGCTTCTAAACTTTATACCAGCTTGCACATACACCAACATCACCAACACTCTCATCTTTAATATCATATTTGAATTCTTTGAAAGAATCAAAATCCTTAACAGAATCCTTATCCCTGTTTACCACATCAGCCATCAATGCATGGTTCACGTCTTTTTCAGACTCTATATTGATCTTAGTACTTGAATATACACCTCCATACATGCACTGATTGTACTCTCTTATTTTCATATCCAATTCAAATGACTTTAGCTTGTTGATAACACCCAAGAGTTTGTAGTCAGCAAAATTTCTTTCCTTCTTTAACAATCTAACTTGTGGACTCCATTGTGGAGGAAGAGAGTCCAGAAGTTTTGTGACTTGCTCATGGTTTCCTAGCTGGTCATCATATTACTTACGATTGTTTGTCACCATCAGAAATTGATCAACAAAATCATATATCTTTTCATCTTTCATGATAGCAAAAGAATCAACTTGACTTTGTGCCAATATTAGATTATCAGATTTGAAGAAATTAAAGACTTCTGAAAAAGCCATTTTTCCCAATAAATTGTTTCTCCCCCAGAAAAAAATGTCAACTGAATGGTTTCTAAGCAACTGGGGTCAAGCTGTCAGGTCAACTAGTTTTTTAGGTTATTTTCGCTGAACAATCTGTAAATTCGCTGATAATTACGCTAAAAAACCAACAAATTCGCTGCTAAATTTGCTGGCACTTTCGCTTTTAATTTCGCTGGTAATTTCGACAGCAGTTTCGCCTAGCAATGACACATAGATGCTAGTTTCTTTGGATAGTTTCGCCCGAAACTAGTTGAACTTTCGTTCAGAAATTAATGTGACAGCAATTTCGCTGGGTTTGTCACACAAACACCATGAATTTTCGTTCAATGTATGTACTTTCGGTAGGATGAAGAAATTAGATCCAAAAACCAAGAACTGCTTAGTTTCATTGAAGGAACCTTAGTTTCGCCGAGCGAAACTATGTAGTTTCGCTGAACGAGCCGTAAATTCGCCCAACGTATCTGGACAACCTTTTTTAGCATGAAATCAGCTCAAACTCATTCAAATCTCAATGGATTTGAGATGTGATGCTTCCAATAACTTCCCACACTCAAATCGAGCAATCCTCAATCAATTTCCATATCCAAATCACACAGATTAGATTAAAAATGAGTGGAATAGTGACTTGAACTTGAAACCAAATAAAACTCAAATAATCAAGAGCACGATGGCTCTAATACCATATTGTTGGTCCTCTTGATCTAGATAACAGTGCAATTGATTAATAAACACAAACAAATTCCACTGAGAACACAAATATCAATGATATTTGTGAATAATATAGATCAAACACTATAAAATAGAGATGAACAATGATGAACACCTCATGAACACTATGAAAACCCTTGTTTGATCTTTGATGATTTAAATCTGGTATTATAAAGTGAAAACCCTCAAATCAATTAGCTCATTCAAGCTTCAAAAACCCTAATGACTATAGCTATATATAGTTTAATGACAATTAGACTTAATGACAATTAGCCCCCTAGACTATGATAAAAACATGACAATTATCAAATTACAATTAAGACACAAACTAGACAAAATAAAGATTAAATATATATTTTGTTGACAACAAAATATATATTAACTCTAAGACCCGTGTTCTTTGTATCTTCAAAGTCTCACTACTAATGTTCGTTCCGAACGTGTCGTCTTGACTTTTGCGTTGACTTTGACCCTGACGTTGACTTTTGTTGACTTTGACTATTTTGATAATATAGACTATTCTTTTAGACCTAACACTATGCCTAGAAACCTTCCATGGTTCTATACAAAATGTTAAAGAATAGTGATTTCATAAATTGGAAATTTGAGAAGATGTGGACGTTCATGTTATGTTATGACTTTACAAAGATCGGTATTGACATGAAATATGCGTATTAAAATTAATAAGGCTTTAAATATTTTAAAGATGATCATACGACCTACTCATATTTAAGTTCTATGAGTAGATTTTTGTGGATTAATAATAAGATAATAAACTAATGTGAAACCGATAGATTAAAATACGATAAGTCATGTGAATATATAATACATGTATAATACGTGTAATATGTGAAATTGGGATTCTTAACCATGTGATTCGTTTAAGAATGAAATCATATAATTAGTTTGTGTGACATAATTATGTGGGTGTAGATAACAAGATACATTGACTATGTAACAGTTTCAATCTAACTGTTCATTAACCCAGTTGACGTGACATGTAACATGACGTATTACATAATTAAAATAAAAAAATATAGATATATCACTATGTTTTTTCATCTTTTTGCCACCAAACTACTCAACAGGTGACAAAGGAGTTACATTAAATAAATTAAAATTTTATCTTTATACAAAAAAATTTTGAATACCATATTTTTATTTTTATTGTAATTATGTTTTATGTCACGTGAAAACACACATCACGTGAAAAGTCATAAGAAACTAATGGAGTTAACGAACACTTAGACTATGAGTGTTATTAGTAACTAAATTAAAAGTTGAGATTATTACGGGTTAACTTGTTAATTGAACTAATAGTTAATAGATTGGATTGATATATAAAATCCAATTTTCTTAAGTTAACTATCATGCCATCTCTTTCTTGGGAAGGGTGTATGATGACGACAAGCAAAGGGATAAATGAGCATCTGAAGTTTTATTTTTTGCTAAAGAAAATTCTGAAGTTACAAAGATCAAGATTAAGATCTTCATCCTTATTAATAGAAAGAGATTGGTAAAGATTGCCAACCCTAGAAATCATTTATTGAGATGTTGTACGTTATGTCTTAGGGTATGTAGTTACAGTACCAATATGTAGTTGTAACACTTGAAAGAAATTGTGTTGCATCTTGTTTTTAGTAAGGTGTTAGACAGTAGTTTGCATTTTGTTGTTAACAGAAATAAATGTAACTTGAGTGTTTCATACTTGTTAGTTAATATATGTGATTAACTTTTTTTTGCAAGCTAAAATTGACATTGGTTTTTTCTTTTTCAAACTAAAATTCATCCATTCACATACAACTACGCAAGGTAAGAAATAATTGTAAAACACAAACGTTTGAGTGTCAGTACAATAACTGTCACCAACGCCGTATCGCGCGGTTTTCTACTAGTGTATATACATATGTGTATATATATGTATATATATGTATGTATATGTATATATATATATATATATATATATATATATATAGGATGGGGTTAATTTGAGAACCCATGGTTTATGTCAAAACCCTTTAACCCATCTTTGTACCGTTGATCTGAAAAGTAACTTTTGATCCAAGGGCCATCAATATTTTTAATTAAATTAATATGTTTTGCAGGTCTC
>BJCO01775133.1:0-14853 GCA_018326465.1 Flaveria floridana | reverse complement strand
TGAATGTTGCTGTTGATGTGACGGCGGCTAGGGTTGCACAATGATGTAATGGTTGACAGCCGTAATATTGCTTAATTGTGTTCTTCGAGATGTGAAACCTAGCACTCATATTTATAGGCACTTTGAGTCAGTTAAGGAAACACCGGATCTCTTGGGATTTGATGTTGTTGACTTGTTGACTTGTTGATATTGAAATCATACAAGTGTTCTGGACTTCCGCAGGAGTCTTGTCTTCCGCAGGAGTCTTGTCTTCCGCAGGAGTCTTGTTCTTCCGTAGGAAACTTGTCTTCCGTAGAAGTCTTCACTTCATCCAGTCCGTATCTTTCGTAGGAATCAAGTAATCCTTGGGTGGTGATGTTCATCCGCAGGCAATATTTGAATGCTTGGTATTGTAAGAAACATATATACGGAAGAACACAAATGTTTATCCGTAGATGTTTCTTACACTTGGCCGATTTCAAAAATCAACCAAGTATAATGTTTTTGCCTGTCATCATACAAAAAGCAACACATATATATGGGTTAACCTATATACTCAATGCATATATATATATACTGATAATTATTTACAATCATTTATTACAAGAATTGATTAAAGTTCTAAGCCTATACAAAATGATCTAGACCTATTCTTTCTAGATATAACACCTTACTTGAGGAGTAACATCTTCAGTCTTAGACAAGCCACTAAAGCGGGGTATGAGATAAAGATGAAGGAAAATTATCTATGGTTGTATGGAAAGGATAGAAGACTGTTAATGAAAGTCCCAAGATCACCTAATAGACTGTATAAAACAGTTATTACAATTGAGGCACCGATGTGTTTTCACTCTAAAGTAGAAAAGTCTGCCATGGTTGTGGCATGGAAGGTTAGGTCATGTCAACTTCGAGACTATCAGAACTATGACCAACAAGGAGATGGTGAAAGGAGTACCTCTAATAAATCATCCATCACAGCTGTGTGAAGCCTGATTAGCAGGGAAACATGCTAGACAATCATTACCAGCTCAATCAGTGTATAGAGCATCACAACCCCTTGAATTGGTATCTATTGATCTGTGTGGGCCAATTAATCCTTCAACACAGGTAGGTAACAAGTATTTAATGTTACTTGTAGATGATTACACTAGATTCATATGGGTGTACATGTTGAAAAGAAAAGATCATGCCTTTGAGCAATTCAAAATCTTCAGATCCAAGGTAGAAAAGGAGTATGGATATAGGTTGAAGACTCTAAGGTCTGATCGTGGGGGGGGAGTTTACCTCTCAAGAGTTCAATTTTTTTATTGTGAAAAAGAAGGAATTAATAGGCTGCTAACAGCACCTTACTCTCCATAACAGAATGGAGCGATTGAGAGAAGAAATAGGTCAATTCTAAACATGACCAGGAGTATAATGAAGGCAATGAAAGTGCCAAAAGGGTTTTGGGCCGAGGGGGTAAGGAATTCAATGTATTTACTAAATAGAATGCAAACTAAAGCCTTACCTGGTTGCACTCCTTATGAAGCATTAAAAGGACGTAAACCAAATATGGGTCATTTGAGAATATTTGGATGTGTTAGTCATGTGAAAGTTACACATCCGAATTTAAAAAAGTTAGAAGATAGAAGTACCATGATGGTCTATCTTAGTGTGGAACAAGGGCCCAAGGCACATAGGATGTATGATCCTATAACTAACAAGATAGCTGTTAGTAGGGATGTGAAATTTGAGGAGAATAGGATGTATGATTGGGTTGTGTTCAGGCAGTCAAGATGGAGAGAGTAGCTCTACTTCGAGGTGGGTTGAATTTGGTGTACTAGGTGATGATAAACTGACTTCGAGTAGTGCATGTCTTATAAGCTATAATGATTTGATAGTAAGAGCTGATTCTGTGGGTTCACTGGATGCAACTCAAGCAGGAGAAGAAGAGATCCGTGATCATGTGTTGAGAGGGTCTAGTCGAATGTCTCAAATTCCAAAGAAGTTAGATGATTTTGTATTATATGGAAGAGTACATTATGGTAACACACGACAGCAAGAGTGTGCTGATGTGGAACTACTCTTGGCAGAAGATGAGGAACCAACATGCTTCAAAGAGGCAGTTAAAGAGAAGGTGTGGAGGCAAGCAATGAATGATGAAATACAGGCGATAAAAAGCAATAAGACATGGATTCTTACTGATGCTCCTCTAAGATGCAATCCAATTGGCCTAAAGTGGGTTTATAAACTTAAAAGAGATACAACGGGTACAATTACTAAGCACAAGGCTAGGTTGGTTGTGAAGGGATATGTGCAGTAACCAGGAGTTGACTTTGAGGAATTGTTTTATGCATGTGGCTCGTATTGAGACAATTAGATTGATTTTAGCATGGGCTGCTAAGATGGGTTGGAAAGTATTTCATCTTGATGTAAAAGCATCATTCTTGCATGACGAGCTCAAGGAGTGTGTGTACGTAAAGTAGCCTGAAGGTTATGAAAGAAAGGGGTCACAGTATAAAGTGTATATGCTCATTAAAGCCCTTTATGGTTTGAAACAGGCTCCATGAGCTTGGAATACATGGTTGGATGAAGTTTTAAAAGATTTGGGCTTTAAAAGATGCCAACATGAACAAGCTGTATATGTAAAGATCAAGTCAAGCTCTACATTGGTTCTAGGAGTTTATGTAGACGATCTACTTGTGACAGGCAGTAATGAACAGGAGGTGAATGAGTTCAAACAACAAATGAAGTACAAGTTTGAAATGACAGATTTGGGACTATTGTGTTACTATTTAGGAATTGAGGTTGCTCAAAGACAAGGTAGCATTGCTATAAGGCAGTTAGCATATGCGAGAAAGGTAGTTAAATTGGAAAGCTTGGAAGGCTATAATGAGACAAAAATTCCTATGGAACCCGGTTTAAAGTTGTTTAAAGATGAAGGGGGTGCAGATGTTGATCCATCTGAGTATAGGAAATTAGTAGGCTCTCTGAGATATCTGACCCAAACCAGGCCAGATATTACTTTTGCAGTGGGATATGTAAGTAAACTCATGCAATGTCCAAAGGTGGCTCATTTGAAGGCTGATAAGCATTTAGTCAGGTATGTGAAAGGAACTTTGTGTTATGGATTGAAATACAAGAAAGTTGAAGGAGGGAGTTTGATTGGATATAGTGATAGCAATCACTTAATTGATAATAATGATGGCTGAAGTACATCAGGAAATATGTTTTTCTTTAATAATTCAGTTGTATCGTGGAGTTCACAGAAGCAGGTAACCGTGGCTTTGTTTTCTTGTGAAGCTGAGTTTATGGCTGCTACCTCAGCAGCTTGTCAAGTGTTATGGTTGCAAGGAGTTCTTGAAGAGATTCTCAAAAGAGTGTAGGTGTGGTTACACTATTTGTGGACAATAAGTCTGCAATTCAACTAATGAAAAATCCTGTTTTTCATGGTCGAAGTAAGCACATCAATACTCAATATTATTTTATTAGAGAGTGTATAGAAAGGGGACAAATTCGTGTTGAATTTGTTAGTGGAGACTTGCAGAGAGCAGAGGTTTTAACTAAAGCATCGTCAATGGTGAAGTTTACTGAAATGAGATATATGCTTGGTGTAGAAGAGTTAAGTGGTGATTCTTGGAATTAGGGGGAGTATGTTAGAGGACTTGGTTGTAATTCCATGAATTAGACGGCTATAATTGTAAATTTGTTCTTGTATAAATATGTTTGTGTAGTTGTGTCAAATGAGTAGTTTTCTTAATAAAATTTCCCTCTCAAAGTTTGTTAAGTTTGTTATAGTCCTAGTGCTCTGTGTTTCAGGATCATCATAGAATAGTATTTGGCATGGGCAAGTGTATGTGACTGGTATTCAGAACTCTGGCGTTCTGGCACTTGTTCAAGAAATTGTTTCGAGTCCTGAAGAGATTATTCTTAAGCAAGTCATCGATATCCTTGGTGTCGAGAGATACATCACTATATCCTTCAATCACAAGTAATGAAAAATATGTTCAATCCATCCGCTGTTTAGAAAGTTAATATGAATTGGACAAAAGTATTAATAGGTCAACCCGACCCGTTTAATAGTGGAAGTGATCTTTCATGACATGTCTCACCTTAGTGAGTGGAGTATTTTTACAAGAATTGCATTTGTGCTTTCTACCGTGGTAACATCTGGAAGTGGAATGAAAATGAAAAATCTATGTAAAATGATGAATAATATCGGATGCCAAAAGACTACAACTTTGGTAAGAAAAGTTATTTTATCTTGAACATGATTGGATCTTGTTGCATTTCTTGCAAGACCATCTGCTTCCTAATAATATTACTTCATGGTGATATGTGCAAATGTGCTGCAACCAAAGTTTGCCTTTGATGGCAGAATAGCTTTAGCCAGTTGTATCATGATGAAAATGAATGAAGATAAGTGAGCGCGAAAAGAAAATGACAACAAAAATGAGAGTTCATATATGTATATAAGAAAGAAATTATAATATACTTACTCTTTGCATTACTAAAGCATCTCTAGTAAGTTTATCATGTCCCATGGCCATCAACTTCCGCTTAGTAGGTAACTTGTTAAGCAATCCTCCAGCTCTTTCTTCTTCATCAAGTTTCTTACTTATAATTTCAGCAGTCTCTGACCAATAATTACCATCGAAATAAGGCAAGCGTGCTACGCTTATCTTAATGTTTCCATCTTGCAGGTTCAAAGAAATGACTGTATAAGTTAGTTTGATCCACCACAATGCCATCTTTAGCCGCTTTCTTTAGCATTATATTGTAGCTGCATCAACATATAATAATAATAATAATCATAATAATCTTCCCTTTTTATAAGATAAAAATATGGTTTGAAAGTAAGATAACAAACAACATTACATACCACTGCCTTAGCTCATCCTTTTGTGGTGTCTTTTGAGTCTTGGGATGACAGTAAAAGATATAACCTTCCCTTTTTGGAGGACAAGTCCATACATAACATTTCGCAAAACCTCGTTTCTTGCAATATTCAAGGTATCCAATCTGTATTTTCAACAATTACAAGAATTACTTTTAAGTTATTACACTCAAAATGACCATGGAACATATTATGGAAAAGACTTGGAAAAGAAAGAAAGGAAAATACCAATATTTCATGGTAAACCAAGGTACGAAGAGACTCTCCACTTGCGGTTTTTCTTTCCGGTTCAAAGTACTTGACAGAGTCAATGTATGAGATATAAACAACACGCTTATTAGGCCCGTCATAGTCGGATCCAAACTCCTGGACAAACATTCCAAAGAGGCATAAATCGACCCCCCTGTTCTCTGGAATAAAAGAATTAACTGCAGCAAAAGTAATAATATGTTAGATCAGTATACTTTAGGATATATACATGAAGCACAAAATTTCTTGAAGTGAATTAGTCATACTTTTGATCTGTATGCATATTTTTCAGGATAATCTTTTCCAAGGAATATATCTCTTGTTGGAATTAATCTTGACATTAAGTTATTATTTGGTTTCTAATAATCAGTATTTAGTTTTTATATTTGGTTATAGTAAGTTGTTTAGTCATTTGGAATTGGTATTAAGCTTTGACCGAGTTAAAGGGATGTGAACGTGAAGCTGGAAGCATGTTGGGTAAAAGTAAGTTGTGGTTTACCGGTTCTTTAAGTAGAAAGTAGGAGTTTATTGTTTTTTATTGAATCCCACGTTCTCTATGTAAGTCTATTTATAGACCTTTGATTTAATGAATAAAGAATTAAGTCTTCTCTCTGTAACATTCATATACTTTCTTTTCTTTTGTTTTTAAGCAGTTTATACAAACCTTCAATATACGTGAGTTAGTGTGTGTTTGTGTGTGGCCTAAAACCAACATCTCTAAATTGTTTGTGTGTGGCCTAAAACTAAGGCTCAAGGAGATAGAGTTCATGTGAAACGCAGAAAGAAGGAGAAGACCGGCTGCTATAGCAGCGAAGACCGAAGACCGCTGCCGGAAACTAAACTCCGGTAGGAAATAGAGAAGACCGTTATAGACCGTCACCGAATCAGAACCGGTGAGAAGAAGACCGTTTCCAGAATTTATCTTCTGGAGTGAGACCGTGAACGAGACCGAGAAGACCGACTCAAGTGACCGAACGAAGAATGTCACGAGAAAATCAAAATATAGTTGTCAAAGAGCAAGGTACTAACGTCCCGCTCCAGTGCCCGAAGTTGACCGAGACCAATTACACTACTTGGTCTATTATGATTGAGACCGTGTTAAGAGCTTATGGTTATTGGGATGCCATAACCAAAGATGAAGTTGATGAAAAGAAGAACTTTACCACTAAAGGTATAATTTATCAAACCCTTCCCGAGGATGTTCTTTTGCAGGTTGCCAAACATAAAAATATGAAGGAAGTTTGGGAATCCATTCGGGTTCGGTACGTAGGAGCCGAACGAGTGCAGAATGCAAGGTTGCAAACTCTAAGGAATGAGTTGGAGACACTAAAGATGAAAGAAAATGAGTCAATCAACGACTTTACGGGAAAGATTAGCGGTATTGTTGCTAAATTTAAAAGTCTTGGTTCAACTCTTGAAGATGAGGTTATTGTGAGAAAGTTTCTAACTTCTGTTCCTAAGAAGTATTTGCCAATTGTTGCACCAATTGAACAATTCTCTGATCTTAAAAAAATGACATTTGAGGAGGCGGTCGGTAGAGTAAAAGCTTATGAAGAAAGGCTTCAAGAAGGGAAGGATGACGAAAGTGATCAACTTTTGATGGCAAAAGTTGAAAATAATGGTCGAGGAAGAGGACGTGGAAGGACGAATGATCGAGGTGAAAGAGGCCGAGGTAGAGGAATGGGTCGAGTAGACAAAAGTGGGATTCGTTGCTATGATTGTGGAACGTTTGGGCATTTTAGCTACGAGTGCACAAAATGAAAGGATAAAGAAAATGAAGCTAACTTGATCCAAGAGGAAGAACCGACTTTGCTTTGATGGAGGAACGAGTCAAGATTAAGGGGGTGAATGTTGAAATTAATCTTGACATTAAGTTATTATTTGGTTTCTAATAAACAGTATTTAGTTTTTATATTTGGTTATAGTAAGTTGTTTAGTCATTTGTAATTGGTATTAAGCTTTGACCGAGTTAAGGGGATGTGAACATGAAGCTGGAAGCATGTTGGGTAAAAGTAAGTTGTGATTTACCGGTTCTTTAAGTAGAAGGTAGGAGTTTATTGTTTTTTATTGAATCTCACGTTCTCTATGTAAGTCTATTTATAGACCTTTGATTTAATGAATAAAGAATTGAGTCTTCTCTCTGCAACATTCATATACTTTCTTTTGTTTTGTTTTTAAGCAGTTTATACAAACCTTCAATATACGTGAGTTAGTGTGTGTTTGTGTGTGGCCTAAAACCAACATCTCTAAATTGTTTCTTTACTTTCAATTCTTTGTCAATAGATGCAACTACTTTAACAACAAGACCTTTTGCTTCAGGTACCTATCATGATTAAAAAGTTAAATGTCAATAATGATAATGATTACGTCACTTTACATAACTAATATTTAAGCTAATACTATTTTCTTACTTTTTCCACCTCAAATCCATGAAACTTTGCGCTTTCTTCTCGCTCTTGCTTCAAACGCGTATGCAGCCGTTGCTCGATATGATCACTGAGATTGGTTGTTGGCAGATGTTTCGCTTCCAAAGCGGATGAGATTCTCGTTATGTTATCCATTTCTTTTAAACAACATTTCGGACAAAGATATTCTGCTTTACCTTGTGAATCTGTTTCATTATTGTACAAACCACAGATCCTATGCTGCCAGTATTGACATCTATCACATTGTGCCCACTGCAACAAAACAACAGTCAATCTTAAGTAACTTTATAAACATTAAACAAACTTAAAATAAATAAAATGACGCTTATAGTGGCTTACTGAATCCTCTTTTTCGACATCATTATTTGTTTTGTGCAAATTTGCTTTTGAAACAGAACCTCTTGGTGATAAAATAGTACCCCCACCAGATCCCTTTAAGCATGCCATACAAAATCTATGTTGTGTGCTGGTGTCCTCATCATTTGACCGATGATAAACAACGTTTTGCTTGAACCACAAGTAACAAGACGAACAATTTATGGGTGCAGGGGTAAGGAATAGCTTATCCTTGAAGCATAAGTGGCATGTGTTTTGACCGATAATAAACAATGTTTGCTTGAACTTTCTTCAGCACCACTACAACAATTTAACCTTGTCCCGACGAGACCTATAGCGACGACTGATGTCATTGCTATAGGTCGGTTTATACCGACGACATGTCGTTGGTATAGGTTCAGTGGGCTTTTTTGAGTGGTCAAACACTATACCGACGACTTGTCGTCGGTATAGAGTTGGCGGGATGCGAAAAAACAAGCAGGATTTTCAAAACCCTATGCCGACGACAAGTCGTTGCTATAGGTTAAATATATTTTATTTTTTATTTTTTTCCTCTCCGTTTAAATTTTTTTTTATAAAAAACCCTTTTTTTCACCTTGTCCCGACGACATGTCGTCAGGATAAATCTCTCATTTTTAAATTATTATTTTTAACCTATAGCGACGACATTTTTAAATCTGTAGCAACGACATGTCGTTGCTATAGGTTGAAGCACCTTTTAATCGACCCAGAGGCTTTCTGCCTCATTTTTTACCCTTATACCAAAATATCAAACATCTCGTTTCCTCTCGGTTTTCACTCGAATTCTAAACCATATTTGCATCAAAGTGAAGTGTTTGAAGGTAATAATGATGTCTTTTATTATAGTGAAGTTATATAGTCTTGTTTTTGAAAGTTTTATATAAATTTTTGTGTTTTAGGTGAGATTGATAGTTTAAGCTTGAAATTGAAGAGTTTGAAGGTTTTAAAGGTATGAAATTCGTTTACATCTTATGATTTAAGTGTTATTAAGTGATTATGTTAATGATTAGGCTTGTATGGTATTTGGGTTTAAATTTTATGTGCTAAAAATGTATGTATATGTAAGTGTATTGGGTTTAATGTTAGATTAGGTTATGCCCACCAAGTGTTTGATGAAATATCATTAGATATATTTTCATGATTTTAAGTTTGTATATGTGTAATTTTATATGTTAATCGTAAAAGTGTATGTATATGTAAGTGTATTTGGGTTTAATGTTAGATTAGGTTTAATGTTAGATTGTAATTGTGTATGTAAGTATGTTGTATACTTGTATACTTGTAAGTGATTATACTTGTGATTATGTTGTATGTATGTATATATATGTAAGTGTATATGACTTTGATGTTAGTACATCTTTGTTATTGTAGTGATGATTCCGATTGAAAGTATGTTTATTATTTTTGTTTAAGTTTATTGTTTATGTTTATATTATATATTTACAACATATTTATTTTTGCACGTGTTTATTATTAACGTTTATTATCTTTGCATAGGTATATTGATAATGTTTATTGTCTATTTCTGTTGAAGCATGTTAACATATATTTGCTCGAGGACATGGTGGGGATGGCGGGGATCTATCTCCGCATGGGGATCCCAACAGGATGCGAGTCCATTATCCTAGTTGGCAAGCTGTTCCTGATAAATTTAAAAGAGCTATATATCCCATACTTTTTGTAAGTATACAATGTTATGTTTTTATTATATTTTAATTATATAAGTGTTACAAGTTTTCTAACCCATTTGAACTAACTTTTATATGATTCTAGTATGTTTAAGTGTGTTTGAGTCAAAATGGTCCATTTTAAGCAATTCTAGTATGTTTAAGTGTGTTTGGGTCAAAATGACAATTTGAACTAACTTTTGTATGATTCTAGTATGTATAAGTGTAGAACTTAGACACCCTCCAACATAACATTTTCAAGATAAAGTTGCAGAACTTAAACAAGAACTTAGACAATAACAATAACAAAATGGAGAAACTCTACAACAACAACAAATCCAACAACAAAAACAACAACAAATACAAGAGATGCAACGACTGCTCCAAGAGCAGGTGGAAATAATGCGTTACTGGCAGCAGCAACAACTACCTAGTGACCATTAGAGTTTATATTTTTATTAGATTTTATGGAACTTTAAACTAATTTGAAGTTGTATGAATTATTTGTATGTTAAACTTGAATGTGATTTCCACTGATTATATATTTGTTAAATTTGTATTAATTATCTGTTTTGTTAAATTTTTATAAAAAAATAGGTTTCTACAAAAAAAGAAAATATTAACTATTGTGACGCCTGTCGTCGTTATAAACAATATATAATTTAAAAAAAAAAAAAGTAAATACAGTCTATAGCGACGACATGTCGTCACTATAGACTGTTACCTGTTTTTTTTTAATATAAATATTATCTATAGCAACGACCTGATATATTTATATTTTTTTAATCATTTTTTTTATTCGTTAAGTTCAGAAATCACAACATTTATAGGGTCGACATATCGTTCCCATAGCCCACTTTGTGCCGACGAAGTCTATCCCAACGATATTTTTACTTATTACTACTAATTTTTTGGGACAAAACCTATAGCAACGACATGTCGTCGCTATAAGGTGTTATTTTGTCGTTGCTATAGACCCACTTTCCTGTAGTCACTTATCATGATCCCAATGATTGAGTTGTTGGAGATGATCACCATCAAACATGTGATCTTGTGGTTGCACAAATGTCTCATAAGATGACATATGATCATTATCTTTATATTCATTAGGCAGAATGTGAGTACTATTGTGATTAGAATACAAGAATGTTGCATCAGTACTCACCGGTGTTGGAAAATCCAAGTTGGGAAAAATCTGTTTACCCATGGTTGTATAAATGGTATTGAGCCATTGGAATATGATTAAGGTATCACTAGTGATAGGAAAAAGGGCGGTTGTTATTATCAGTTATTCCTTTTTGAGTTTAATAATTGTGTAGTCATTAGAGTTGATAATTATATTTGAAAATTTTTAAGATAAATATTCATACATTCAAAATTTTAATAAAATAAATTAATACGTAAAAACCAATATTAATAAATAAGTATCAAAAAACATAAATATAGATTTTAAGCATCACATATATTTGTTTTCATTCTTTGTGATTTCTCTAGAGATGTTTCATCAAATCAGATTATTTGATCATATAAAGTTTCATTGAATAAAAACTCTCAAGATCAAATATAAAATTAATTGATACGAACAAAGCTAAGTCGTATGAACAGAAGGAAACTTTATAAATTCAATATTTTAACAAAATAAATTAATTACAAACATCAATATTAATGAATAAAAATACCAAAAAACATATATATTAATTAAAAACATTACAGAGAGTATTCGTTTTCATTCTTAACAAGACTATAGACCAAGAAATTAATAATACTATAGGATATGGCTGGCAAATTGGCACAACAATTCTAACCTCTCTTCTTTAGCCTCTTCTCTTTAGAACATTTCCATAAATACTTTGCAAAAGATTAGGAAGTGATCACTACAAAGTAAACAAACAAAAATAAGAATTTACTGTTTGAATTAAAAAAATAATGTATAAAATTTAACTCCTCCTCTTAATTCATACAATAAACAAAAATATTAGATTCAACTTATTGCAAAAAAAAAAAAAAAAGCTCATCATGATATTAAAAAAATATCTGCTAATTTTTTTTTTTTGTTCTAGTGAAATGCAAGTTAATCTGAAAATGTTTTGTTCTATTACGAACTACGAACAACATTATTAGCAAGCTATTGAAATAGCTAGATTGTTATCATAAAAGAGTGTAGTGGGTAAGCAATAGTTGGCTTTCAAATCAAGTTACAGAGCAAAGAGCTCTATACTCTTCTTCAGCAAGGATCTAGAAACCATATCTTGCAGTTTCTTACTTCTCCAAAGAACAAGACTATTAACCATAAACACACAATACCTTATAACAATCTTCTAGACTTAAGACACTTAATACGATTAGAGTCAACAAAACTTTTAAAATCAAAAAAGTTACCTTCAATGATTAAATTTTCCCTTAGGTGGAGCTATCTTTATATACATAAAAAGTCTCTAAGGCAATTTGAAGATGAAATTGTAGGTTTATACGTGAATTGACTCGATATTAAACAAAATGTGAGATATTAGATCTTGTATGAGACAAAAATATAAATTTTCTAACTAGCCTTTGATCAACAATAATATCATACAATAACCCATCATTAGAATTACAAACCATTAGAGCTTGATTGAGTTGTTATATAATCAACTCACAAGGACCATTTGTGTAATTTGCTCAATTATTAATGCAAGTGAAAATTCATATTTTCAAGTTAGTGAAACCATCATTTTACAAGCCATTAGAGCTTGAGTTGTTAAATTTACATATAGTCATGTCATGAAGTTATAATATAACCCATCAACTTTAAATGAACTTATTATTTAAACTCTAACTTTTCCTTCTTTTTTTGTTTTTCTCTTATATTTACATTTAAATATGATGTTTATGAAAGTTCAAATACACCGTAGCAACGTGGTTACTTTGTGAATAATAATGTACAAGTAATCGAAGCACAAATGTACAAACCGTCAAAGGTGCTTTAAATTTTTATTAATTTACGCTTTTTTTCCCTCAAACACCTTATAAAATATAATTTCTCACAAAACTCTAAATTTTCCGTTGTAACGTGTTTATTATTAAAGTGTTTCGACATATTGTTTTAATCTACATATTGATATTTAAAAATGGATGAGCAACAACTTCATATGATTCTCTTTACATGCCTTACCACATCAATGTTATCGGCGTAACACGCAACCACCACCATCTCGTTTATGTTATAGATATAGGGAACCAATGGTTTGGTGTTGTAATTTGGTTATCAATGGTGATACATGATGGTTTTAGGTGGCACTAGAATATTTTGATAATGTGTGTTCACCAGGAAAAAAAATAGTTAACCTTAGAACAAGAAGCAAACATTAAAGTCAAATGGTTGAATTAGGCCATGTTCTCATATGAAAGATATCATTGATATAACCTTTTTTTTATTTGTTGATGTGCATATGACCAATATTGCTCTCATTTTCTTACATGGTATAATGTTTTTCTATCAACTTATATTATGAGGTTGATGTTACATAACTCTGTTAAAAGACTTCTGAGTTAAACACACACCTAGCCAAGCTAAATTCAGGGCATGTTTGGGATTAACATATTTTGGTTGATAATAACTTTTTGTCAAAATGACTTATTAACTTATGACTTTTTAAAATGAGTTTTTAAAAAAGTGTTTGAATTAGCTTATAAACTAAAACATTGTAAAATGATAAAAATAGACATACTTTAAAAATAAGAAGAGTTAATAGAATGTAATAGAGGGGTATAATAAAAAAAATTAGACTAAAAAAAGTTTCCAAAAGTTAATAAGTAATCCCGTTCTTACTTTTTTAAATCTCATTTTTATCCTATATGAAAAATTAGTTTAAAAAGTAATTTTGATATTGTCAAACATTTTCTTTGACTTATTAACTTCTCAAAAATTAATAAAAAATCAAGGTAAAATAAGCAATCCCAAACATGCACTTAATGAATGTGTAAATCCATCTTTAGAAAAACATGTTTCAAAACCATCATTGTCGGTTTCTTCCGCATTTAATTAACGACTCGACTTTAATTTACAATGGACTCAAAACTCATTCAAGGAGCCGCAAGAGTATCAAAATGACTAGTTGATTGGAGAGTTAGTATTTACATATCTAGTTAGCTTGTTATATTTATAAATAATTTCAACTAAGCCTGTAAATTTACCACGAACTTCTTAGGAGTGACGTGTCATTGCTCTGCAACCTCTTTTCTGAACACTCAAAAGAGCTTAACACAACCTTCATGTATTTCTGCCCTTTGCGCATCAGGGCCGCAATAGCAATGCGCAACTATCGTTTTGACAAACAATTCAATGGAAACACCCTATTTGGTATGATGCAGATTAATTTTATATTCTTTTGCTTAAGCCTTGTTAGAAGCCATGTTAAGACACACAACTCTATGCTACCCACTCCATATGCAATCTGAACTATCTAAAGTTCTCTTGCATAATTTTCCCTTTTACATGTGTCATCTGCAACAAATGATCACTTGCGATTCACGAAACTTCAAAACTGATTTCTATATTCTCATGTAACTCGGTACAAGCATACTATATATAGAAAGTGACAAGAAAGATTAAGCTCACAGTGACACCATCACCAACAACAACAAAGAAGAACTCAAACCGTCTTAAGCCATCGATTTGAATGAGTTACACGCTCAGGGTTCAACTTCTTCAAGCTGGGATATGTATCTTGGGAATTCGAATAATGTTCCCTTACCGAACCCCTCTACCAATTATAGCTTGTAATGAAATTAGGAAAATCTATCGAGACTTTCATTCACATCTACAAGAATTGAATACTACCTAATAGTGAGCATTCTGGGATACCAAGTAAACACAAACAAACAAACAAACAAACAAACATACCCAGTGTATCCCGCTGAAGAGCATGGTCTGGGAGGGGTATATGGTGGCAAGTCTTTCCTCTATCTTGGAAGATAGAGAGACCGCTTCCGAAGAGACCCCCGACTCGTTAACAAATACATCATAAACACAAACAAATACATCATAAATAATACTAACACATAATAAAATATATTCGCTTAATAGCCCCTGACAATCAATGTTGTAGCTAGGCGAACGCGTAGACTGAATCGAAATCTGGCAATTAACTAAGGGGGAAGTCCCTTGTAAATGTATCAGCATACCATGTTGGTACCAATAATCAACAGAAACATAAAGTATCAAATAGAACCAACTTTGACCTTCTCATGTACCAAGTACATATCTGTTTTTTCCACATGATTATGTTGAACGAGGTTCTGAGAAGATATATAGCTGAAA
>BJCO01775128.1:0-10078 GCA_018326465.1 Flaveria floridana | reverse complement strand
TTGAACCAATCTTATGTCTCAATCATACGACTGATCCAGTCACCTGGTTCAGTCGTGCGACTGGTCCATAAGCATGGTTCATTCATGCGTATGGGCCATAAGTATGGTCCATTAGCATGAATGTCCACATGACTAAGTTCAACACATTTTTAAGTTCTTATTGACTTAGAACTATGTAAAACCAATATCAAACCTATATATTTGGTTCATACATGTGAATCACATTCAATATAAATATAACATGACATAGTCAATCACATATAAACATCACAATGCATTTTATATATCAATCAATCAATTCATTACATTAGATTACACACGTGTAAGACATGAAAGACTTTTACATTTAAGAACATAAACTAGGTACATCAATATGTATCAACAAGTATCATTATCACTTCTTAAAGATTTAACTTTAGGATTCAATTGATTCTCAATTTTAGTGATATTTTTTTGAGAATGTCTGGTGTTTCTGAGTTATGTAGTAGAAAGAACACCCAGGTAAATCTGGAGTAATCATCTACTATAACAAGACAATATTGCTTCTTTCCTATGCTCAGAATGTTTGTTGGGGCAAAAAGGTCCATGTGAAGCAATTTGAGAGGTGTGGTGTTAGAGTTTACCAATTTAGACTTATGGGACACTCTATGTTGTTTGCCCTTAAGACATGTAGTGCAGCGGTCTGTACAGAAGAATCTTTTTGTGGTAAACCTATTACTAAGTCACCTTTTACAAGTTGATTCATTCTGTTATAATTAGAGTGTCCCGATCATCTGTATCATAATCGGGAAACATATTCTGATGCTTTTAATAGTAAACATGTTTCAGGTGTGCTTGTTGAAACAGTGTTCATATCAACAATGTATGTGTTATTTTAACGTGGAGTTTTCAAAAGGATACAATCTTCTGGTATTTGAAAAATTGTCTTGAGGATGCAGCAGTTGTTGGAGTCAAATAAGGTGGCGTATCCCTTATCACAGATTTAAGACACACTTAGAAGACTAAACTAAAGATTGGAGCAGTAGTTGACATTTTCAAAGCTAATTAATCCATTTGATATTGTTCCTTCACCAGTTATCTTTCCACCGGTCTTATCACCCCTAAAAGCTACGCTTCCTCCATGTTTGCTCTTAAAATCCTGAAGGAGGGAACAATTTCCTGTCATATGTCAGGAGCATCCACTGTCAACATACCAAATGTTGTCAGGCCTTCTTTGATGTCCCTGAGAAAACACAAATGTCAGTTAGATGGTGCAACCCAAGCCAGATGGTCTTGGGTTTTCAGTCTTTTCCCACAATCCAAATTTCTTCTAATATGGCATTGTCTAGTTGCTTAGGAGTTCTAGGTACACTAGATTTCCTTTGATTGATTTTAGCTCTATTAGGAGAATTACTTTGAGCTCTTCTCCTACTAGTGCTAATGTCTGATGATGGTCTGTTTTAAGACTTATGTCTCCTTGGTATTTGTTGAAAGGTGTCATAAAATGTTTTGTCATGGTTTAAAACAACCTTTTGATGAGGACTTTGTCTTGGTATTCCTATCTTGTTCCAATTAGGAACACTTGTTTGTTTCTCAATTTGTTTTTCAACTAGAGACTGAGTGTTTTGCGTTTTGTTTTTCTTGTTGAAAAAGCAGTTAGAAGTACTGTGATTGTTCCTTTTACAAATTGAACAATAATTATGAAAATAGCAAGTTTCAGTAGTGTGATTATTCATATGACAATACTTGCAATATTTACCATATTTGCATTTTCAGTGTTGTGAGTGTGTCGATCACAACATTCATAGTATGGTAAATTAGCATTGCCTTGTTGTTAACAACTTTTGTTTTCAAATTTGATTTAAGTGGAATATCAAAGGTCACAGTTGTTTGATATTTGCCTTTTCTTATGTTTGTTTATTTTGTTGGTACATCAACCACTCTTGAAACTTTGTGAGTTTTATTAATTGGTTGAGGTGTTTTATCTTTCGACAAATCAACATTATCTTCATCAGATGCTGGTTCATCAAATTCATTGTTTTCTCCTTGATAAAAAATCTGTTGAGATAATTTATGGTGAAGCTTGACTTTTGAAAAATTTTATCAAATGTGTTTTTGCTGTTAATGATGATTTTGATGATGTTGATGATGATGGTTTTGAATCATCTGTTCTGTCATGTGGGTCAAGTGACTCACCTTGTTTGTTAGTCATTAAATCAGGCAAAGGAATATAATTATCACTATATGGTGGATTTACTTTGTTATATTCTAAACCTGAAGGGTCTTTGAAAGCCCTTTGTTGTGCAAGAAGTTCTTCAAAATTCTTGTTACTTACCTGAAACTTCTGAAGTTTCACTTCAGTTTCAGCCTGTAATGTTTTAGATTCAGTTAATGATATAGAGAGTTGCTCAACTTGAGCTGCAAGTGTTAACTTTTCAGTGATTAATTTGTCTAAATCATTTTGTAATGAAAGTATTTTGATGCCATATTGTTTTTGTTTTGATTTAAGACTTTCATTTTAAATGTTTGTTTCAATTACTTTCTTTGAAAGTTCATCTGCATGTTCTCTATATCTATTGACTTCATCTATGCATGCTTGTATGCAGAGGTTCTCCTTTACCTCTTTCGGGATTTTTGAAATTTTGTCTTCAATGTCTGCCATGAGAGCATGATCTGGAGATTGAATTTTAGCTTCATATATGCTCCCGTCAAATTCACCATCCTTCTTAATGATCATAGCTGATGATTTGGATTGCTGATTTGGACTATATTATGTGATTTGAGGTGGAGTTGGTGCAGTAGGGATACTGATTAGAGGTGCGATCTGTCTATTTGTTTGATAGCTACTTGAAGCTTGTGATAGATTGTTATGTCTGTCAACTCTAGGTTGTTGGCATTCTCTTGAAAAGTGGCCATAGAGTTGACCGTTGTAGCATCTCACCTTGGTTTTGTTAAGACCAATATTTGTTTTCTTATCCATGCTTAATCCCCTATTCCTTTGTAGAAACCTCTTTGATCTATAGGCAATCATTTCCATAGACCACTAAAGATCCATCTCTTCAACCATATCTGGAGGTAGTTCATCCAAATCTTGTTGAATGATTTGAGATGGTGTGAGGTTGGCACCCAGATAAGCTTCAAAGCTAGTTTGAAAAGGATGCATAAGCTGCCTTCTACTCTTCACTTTGAAGAATGATAGTGAGAGCATCCATGGGTTTGTTAAACTTCTATATGTTTTGTGACTTTGTCTGTTGTTGCTTGCTTGAGCTTGAAGTATGATGATGTTGAATCTATTTGCTTTGAGGTGTTGTTTCATGTGAAGCATGAACACTAGTCTTCTTTGACTTTTGTTTGTTGTTGGATGAATCTGGTGCAAAGAAGAATGATGTCTCACTAGTATCTAAGAATTCTTTATCTTCATCTTCTCCGGTGCTTGTCACGAAAGCATTGTCTGTGTGTTGCAATTCTTTGAACTTGTATGATTCTACATGTCTGATTGTGTTGTTGTTTCTGGATCATTCATCTAACTCTAGTGCCTCCACCTTAGCCACTAGAGCGTCCAATGATAGTGATTCGAGATCCAATGTTGCTTTCATGAGTGACACTGACTGAGTCCAACTCTTAGGTAGTATATGCAAAATCTTTTTGTTTATTTTAACAGATTCGTATTTGAGACCATAAACAATCATCTCATTTACAAGTTGTATAAATCTGTGAAGTTGTTGGGGAATTTATTCTCCCTGAACATGATGAAAAGTTTAATATTGGGTCCTCAGTTTTTCTTTCTTGATTTCCCTGATTTCATCACTTCCTTCACACATTGTGTGAAGAACCTTCCGCAGTTCATTTGCTGTTTTGAAATTCTCAACCCGTGTTAAGATTTCAAATGGCAAAGTCATTGCCAAAATACTATATGCTTTCATATTAGTTTTCACTTTCTTCAATTCATCACCAGCTATGTTCTTCAAACTTACTGGATTTTGTGTGTTGTATTCTGGACCAAGGTTTACAGGAATGTATGGTCCCTCGGTTATGGAAGTCCATAAATCCAGGTCTTGAAAGATAATCTAGTTACGAAACATGAACTTCCATTGTTTGAAGTCTGGTTTGTTTTCAGTCTTGGTGGTTTGAGACTACTGTTTGTTCCTAAAAGTTCGTCAGACGTGTTTGTTTAAATTTGTCAACTTAACGGTTTAAGTTAAATTTGTTTAAATATTAAGCTTGGTGCTAAATTTGATTTATTCTAAAGTCACTAGGATTGGTTGTTAATTATTTTGATTTTAAGTAATTTTACCGAATAAAGGAAATTAATTAATTTAAATCAATTAATTTGACCGAGTTGATGTCACAGAATTTTTCTTGGTGAAAGCAAGGAATATTCCGTTTAATAATGTCACACCAGTCAATTTGGTCAAAACCCTTTAGTCAAAAAGTCAAAACCCTAAAAACAAAAGTTTTGTTTGAAATTTAACTTTTTGAATCAAAAAGTTACTTTTTTAAAACTTCAAAAGAAGAATAATGTTCTTCTTTGATTTTGAGAAGAAACAAACACAATCACCGGAGATTGTGAACGTTTGTGATTGATCACAAACTAGGGTTTATCCCAGGTTTTTTGTGTGGCACAAACAACTTTTGTCAAAAACAACAATCAGTTTCTTGAGTGTAGAACAACTCAAATATGATTATTTAAACACAATGAATGATTTCAATGTATTTAGGTGAGTGATTTGTTTGATGAAAATCAATAGAACAGTACCAGTGTACTGTTTTATCAAGAAAAACAGTAGAAATCGATGTGATTTCAATGATTATGCAACGTATCTGTTCCAAAACAGTGTATGAAGGATTTGAGAGCTTTTCTAATCAACAAGAACACAAAAATCTTCTTCACAATGAACGAAAACAGAAGATTAACTCATGATTTGAACATTTGTTGAATGTATGATGTAGAAGAAGAAGATGGGATGATTTTAAGCTCAAAATGTATGTTATGAAGCTAATGAACCACTGATATCATGTCTGTTGAATGAGAGGATCAAAAATTAGTTTTTGATTTGAGCCAAGTCTCTGATACCACCTGATGAAATCAGAATATCAATCAATCAACTCATACTTTGGATAAAATAAAGTTGTTGATAATATTGATTTCCCCAAGGATCTTTTCCAATCTCTCAAACAATATAACAACAGATTTGTTATATCTTATTCAACAAACATCAAACATGGTGCGGAAACCCATGATTAATGCTTATGATATCATTGTGTGTGATTATGTGTGTATGAAATTGCCAAGTGATTGAATGCTTGAAAATGATATTTGTATATTGATTGTTCTCAAAAGCTTACAAAAGATTAGGGTAGAATGATATTTATAGCCTATACAAAAAGCTATTTACAATTACTAAACTACCCTTGTGTAAACGAGAATTACATAAATTCCAAAGTCTAAGTCGTCCGCTGTAAATGATAGACTATCCGCTGTGCATGATCAGTCATCCGCTGTGGATGTTGATAAGCTATCCATCATGTCTTTACTACTGTCCGCTGTGAACAATCGATGTGTGCTTGATTGGTTAAATGTCCGTTGTGGAGTGTTCATCCGTTTTGGATGAGCATCCACTGTGGACAGTTCATCAGCTATGGACAAGTCATCCGCTGTGTATTGCTTTGTCTGTCTGCTGCAGACACTTAGGAAACTTTTCTTCATCCATTGTGGACTCTTGTTCATCTGTTGTGGAAGATCTTCATCCGCTTCAGACACTTGTCAAAATTCCTTTTATCTACAATCCTGAAAAAGAAATTTCAAGCTTAATTAGTGTATGTTATGAATGTTAATGATACTAATATGTTAGTTAATGATTGTATGAATATTATAACACATTATATTTGTTTACGACAAGCATTATTCTTTATATGCATTATGAACTTGTTGAGTCCAACATTTCTAACACCTATGCATGTCAAAAACACACAACCGAACACATGTACACACATAAGAACACGTAGAAATCGGTTCTAAGGCTATAAACTCGGTTGAAACCGAACATTTACAAGAAAATCTTACCTTTTTGCAGCTTCTTCTTCTTCTCTCTAGAATTTAATAATTCTCTCCTCTTTCTCTCTCTAAAATCTCGAAAGCAGTAGTGTAACAGAAGTAATGGGCGTCCATGCCCACTTTAAACATAATAATAATATTGTTTGTCCTTTTTACACCTTTAACCCCTCTACTTGTGCTTCTTTTGTTTTCTCACCAAAATATCTTTCTATTATTTCTCTTTCCTTTTTCTTTTCTTATTACTTTTCTTTTCTTTTATTTGACTAGAAATTTTGGGTTTTACAAGTCTACCCCCTTAAAGAGGTTTCGTCCACGAAACTTGTCACTCTTCAAATAACTATGGGTAATGTTGTCTCATCTCTTCTTCAGTCTCCCACATAGACTTGGAACCCTTCATGTGCTTCCACTGTACTCCTACAAGTGGAACCACTTTATTCCTTAATCTCTTCTCCTTCCGATCAATGATTGCCATTGGCTGCTCTACATAATTGAGTCGTTCATCCACTTCGATATCGTCCAGTGGTACAATCATATCTTCATCAGCTAAGCACTTTCTCAAATGAGATACATGGAATGTCGGATGGATTCCATTTAACTCATCTGATAATTCTAACCGATAGGCCACCTCTTATACTCGTGCGATGATTCAGAAAGGTCCTATATACCTCGGGCTTAGCTTACCCCACTTCCTGAACCAAGTGATTCCCTTCAAAGGTGAGACCTTCAACATAACTCGATCGCCCACCTTGAATTCGATCGGTCTACGCCTCTTGTCGGCGTACGACTTTTGTCTATCCTTCGTTTCCTTCATAAAGGCCTTGATCCTTTCTAACTTTTCAGTTGTAGCGTCGATCACCTCAAGGCTCCCCAACTATTTCTCCCTAATATCACCCCAACATATGGGTGTCCTATATCTACTACCGTATAGCATCTCGTAAGGTGGCATACCAATGCTTGCATGATAACTGTTATTGTACGAGAACTCAGCTAACGGTAAGTGATCATCCTAACTTCCTCTGAAATCGATCATGCATGCTCGAAGCATATCCTCGAGTGTCTGAATCATTCTCTCAGACTGTCCGTCCATCTAAGGATCGTAAGCGGTGCTAATATGCAGCCTCGTCCCCATCACATCATGAAACCTTTTCCAAAACTTTGATGTGAATCGGGTGTCACAATCCGACATGATAGACACCGGCACACCGTGACGAGCTACAATCTCTTTAATGAACATATCCGCCAATCTTTCAGAAGAATACGTCTTACTGATCGGTAGGAAGTGAGCACTCTTCGTCAATCGATCAACAATCACCCATATGGTATCGCACCCCCTCGCCGTACGAGGTAGCTTAGTAATAAAATCCATGGTGATGTTCTCCCACTTCCACTTGGGTGTATTCAACGGCTAGACCTTCCCCGATGGCATCTTATGTTCTGCCTTCACTTGCAAACAAGTAAGGCACTTGCTCACAGTGACATCTGGATATTTTTAGTAGACAAGAACAAAAGAATAAACATTAATAAAAGAAGGAAATGTCATTTAACCCAAGAATAGGGGTTAAAAGTTTCCAAAAGGACAAAACTTTGGAAAGTTGGTGGATAAAGCAACATGGCCGCCCATGTTGCCTGTTTACACTTTGACATTCGGTTTTTAGAGAGAGAAACAACAGAGAATTCAAGTTTTAGAGAGAGGAAGAAGAAGAAGTTGATGTTCAAGGTAAAATTTTGGTACTTTAAGTTTTTTTGATTGACTTAGCCTCAGTTATATGCTCATATGTGTTATTGTATGTACGTTTGTGTGTGTTTAGTGGATTTAGGTGTTAAAAACGTCTGGGAAATTCAAGAGAGGGGTTCAAACCCGAAAGCAACTAAGGTGAGTTCTAGAACCCCCTTTTTAACATATTTTTAACAAACTTTGCGGCTGGAAAATGCATGTGAACATGTTTTTATGAAAATGGGTTTTCACCCGTATATGTGTGTGTAAATGTGCATGTGGGTGGGTGTAAATTTGGGATATATATGTGTATGTACATGTTATGATGCTTAGAATATTATTACTAAGCTTAGATCATGATTTAGGACGAATTAGGACTGATTTATGTTGTTTAAGTGAAAATTAGATGCCCAACCGCCTAAAAAGTGGACCATGCATCCAACGGTTAAATTTACTAAGTGTTCCCAACCGCCCAGAAATCCCAAACGTCCGAACAGTACCCAACCGCCTACATGTCCATGCGTCTAAGTCAGTCCCAAACACCTGAATAGTGCCCAACCGTCTGGAATAATGCCCAGAATGACTAAGTGTAGGCCCAAACGCCTGAATATTGCCCATGCGCCTAAATAGGGCCATGCGTCTAAGTGAAAAGTGACTAAGTATCAGTCCAGACGTCTGCATAGTGGCAAAACGTCTGAATAGGGCATAAACGCCCAAATAGTGCCCATGCGTCTAGACGCTTAGAATATTTTCTGAGATTTCAGGAAAAAGCAGAAAGTCTAGGGTTTGATCAAATTTGACTCATGAGTAATGATTACCCATTTTAAGCATGCTTATGAGATGTTTTAGGGTTATTGAATGTATGAATGATGTACGGTATGTATAATGTGTCATCATTTAATGATGAATAAACGTATTTATATTATATTGCAAAATACGTTATATATTATGTTATTACTTTATGTAGTATGACAAACGAATGAAAGAACGTAAATAATAACGTAACGAAATGAAAGATAACAATGAGACACAGGGCAGCTATCTGGCATTTTTTTTGGGGATGATATTTTATTTATAAAACTAGAACTCACTCAGCAACGCTGACTTTTATGTATTTTCCAATTGGCAGGTAAAAGTTGTTGAGGATGGCACGGGGCAGCTATCTGGCATTTTTTTGGGGATGACATCCTTTAGAATAACAATGACATTTTTGTGATGTAATGCAATTATAATATTTTGTAACTTTAATCGTATTGTATTATTTTGTAAAAGTTGTCATTAATATATATGAAATGGTTTTAATTAATTTCCGCTGCGATGTTTTAAATAATTGTATGTTTTATGTGCAATGAATGACCAACTGTGAGGTGCCCGGGAACAGGGCCTTACAAGTTGGTATCAGAGCCAAAGTTTAAGCGAAAGAGGTAAATATTTTCAAAAGAAAGCTAAACTTAAACTGAGAATGGGAAAAAGGGAAGGGATGCCAGTCCAAGTAGCTATGTGCCATCAGGTATTTTCTTTAATGTTAACCGGTATTATGTGCGCATCTTATTTGATTTGTTTGCCCTTAGTACATTTAGATACTGATGTAATCAGGATAGAAAATGCTTGGGGTATGAAGAATAAAGTAAGTGGCTAATTACAACTGGCCACTGTAATTAGTGACTTACTATACTTGACATAAACTGAGCTATTACCTTGAATGACCGTGTTGGTGTTTGAATCTTATAGTGTGTTAGAGGATGGCTGGAGGAAGATCTTCTAAGGCTTCACGAGGCGGGGTACGTGGTGGACGTGGTGCTGAACCACGGGCCACAAGAGGAAGGCCCAGGGTTGAGTAGGTGACCAATGAGGAGCCTGAGACCCATCATCCGGAGGGTGGAGACGAGAGTGCTAACTTGAGCGCCTCGATGAAGGAGGTCGTGGTGGAGGAGGTTCATCAGGTCGTGCAGACGATCTTACCACAAGATTATGCCAGCAACATAAGTGCACTTCAAACTTGGGGGTTTTCCTGAAACGTCGAGGTGTGAGAGTTAAGATCGTTCACAGCCACATAACGCTATTATTAAATCCAAATATATTATTCATAAGTTTCAAAGGAAACATTACAATCATAAGTTTCAATAATGAACTAATATTTGACATGCCATAACAAAGAACAATCAATTGATTTTATTAACTAGGTCCAAGTCCCAGATTATGCCAGCAACATAAGTGCACTTCAAACTTGGGGGTTTTCCTGAAACATGATAAAAATAAAAGGTCAACTATAAATAGTTGGTGAGTTTCCAAGGTTTTCATACATAATATGAAAAGATTACAAGTAGCAA
>BJCO01775084.1:0-23049 GCA_018326465.1 Flaveria floridana | reverse complement strand
CATCAATAAGAGTGTCATAGCTTGACCACAAAGATTAAAGTCAACGCTATCAACAGGCACAAACTATTTCCATACCAAATAACCTAACCTTTTACAACTACCGACAATCCATTTGGGACTATTCTTAGTACTTGGACCTATACAAGGTCTGATATGTGTATGCCTGCTCGTGTGTGTGCTACCCACGACCGAACCGAAACTGCCCAAACCTATTGAACATCATCTTATGCTTTATGATCATTATTAATGTTTCTCAATAACTGTCAATAGGTGTTTGACGGTTCATAGCATCTTACCCTTAGAATCTACCATCATTGTACTTATCTTCTATACTGTGAGTTTCGTGGCCCCTTTTTGCTCTTATAAAACCTTTTTAAATATTTTCAACTTGGGGGAAAAGAATGCTCACCTACTTAACTTGTTTTCAAGCACCTTCCTGGGTGGAAGTGGCTGATACTTCTATGAGTACCTTACCTTGTTTGTCTTGTTGATTGATGCTATATGAACTTGAACTATATGCTATGTTACCACTATGTATGTCACTTAGTGGTATCATAATACTATATGCGACTACTTGATATTATGTGTTGATTGACCCTACCTGTGAATGCTATTGTTGTTGGATGCCTCAGTTGTGTGGGACTTCTGTGTGGGACTTCTGTGTGGGACTTCTGTGTAGGACTTCTGTGTGAATCTTCTGTGTGGATCTTTCAGTACAACCATTGATTCCAGAAATTGGACCTAAGGATTGGTTTGGTTGTAACCTATACGTATGTGCTGTGTGGATCTTGCTACGTCATGTGAAACTCATGGGATGCTTACTACTTCTTGGATCCTTTACTACTTGTTGGATGTTTTACTACTTGTTGGATGATACTACTTGTTTGGTGATACTATTTGGCTGTGTGGGACTTCTGTGTGAGACTTCTGTGTGTTTCTTCTGTGTGGATCTTTCAATATAACCATTAATCCCAGTAATGGGACCTAAGGATTGGTTTGGTTATAAACTATACGTATACGCTGTGTGGATCTTGCTACGTCTTATTAAACTATTTACTTTTGGGAATGTTCTCTTTACAGCCATCAAGTTCCGTGTAGAACCGATGATTAGGTTTGGCTGTAGTCATTTATAACTGGTAAAACCGCCTACGCATAAGTGTAGTTGCGGTAGTTTTTATTAAACCTACTTACTATTTTCATCTTAACATCTTTTATTACTTAAAACCTGCGAAGCTCACCAACAATTATGTTGACCGTTTTGAGCATCTCTTTTTAGGTGATCAAGGTAATTGAAGTTCTAGGAGTGTTGCCTTTTAGAGGAGACCCTAGGATGCATTTTTGGAGGACTAAGCATTTGTTAAACATTGAACGTAGAACTTTTTGGTTGCTTTAACTTAAACATTGTACACTTGTTCCCGGGTTGTGGGAATTTACACTACAAGTTATCATCAATGTTTATGTGATCTTTTTATGTTTATGCTTATGGCTATGCTGTCGTGATCATTGATTATACACGACACAAGTCTCCATTTGTGCCGGGTGTCGTCATGACACGCCATGTCATCAATTTCATATATATTGCACCTCTATTATTAACCATGTGTTATGACGATCCCGTCTAGATCGCATCCCCGTGTTTCCGCTATCAGCGGGGGTGTGACACTAGTCATCTTAGCATATAAAGCAGTAGCTTCAGCACCCATTGAGTTTAAACGGTTTGCATCTCTCTATTTATCATTGATTTCATATGACTTGATAGTAGATACCAAGTCACTAAGAGGCAGAGTAAATAAATCCTTGGTCCTTTTGATTGTTGTGCAATTGTTATTCAGCTATAAGGCGATGACTTCAAAGCTTCTTGTTTACTACAATATTTCCCAAGACAATGCCAACACACTTAATCTTTGTTACCAGTTAAACAAACATTGAAATTTGGGATTCTAGAGTTTCTCCAAGAACGTGATTGAACATGTTAAATTCTTAGTTGAGCATGTCTTTATTGCTTTCTCTTATGTCTTTGTTACCCATGATTTGACTTTGATTGCATCCTAAAGAACTTTGGCAAGTCTGAATTCTTTGAATTTCTGTGCAATTTTAGTAGTCAAAGCCATAATTATAGTTTCATAGATGTTCCCAAATATGTTTAGATTTTTGAACCATTTCTCATTTGTCATTTTTATGCAAAAGAATGTAGGGTTCGTACTTGATCGACCCCGTAGCATCTTCGGTTTGATATCTAAAATTGATAAACGCAGTCGACATAATCATCTTCACTTAAAAGTCTTGGTGGCTTTGTGCTTCTTCCGATCTTAATATCCAAACTCGATGTAGCAGTAAGATAAAAAAACATTTTGCACGATAACTAAGAACTTTTCGCGTGCTAGAATTTGTAACTGATTTTTGTGATTAGTTGAACTTCATGCACGACAGGAATCTTTTTGTAACTTCTTGCTGCGAAAAGTAGCACTTCTCACGTGAATATTCAACTTCTCGCGTGATGCTGTGAACTTTTCACGAGTTCTTTCCGGCCAAATCGAGTTTTTTCTCCTTAAATCCAATCACCAATTCATTTAAAGATGATTATTAAGTATCAATTTTGTGAATTATGTTCAAGTTTGATCCTAATTGTCACTAATTGATTCATTTAAACCCATATTAACCATTGAATTATTTTAATACTTTGAATAAAGCTTGTTCAATTTGTCTTTCATCTCAAACACCCCAAATCAAGCACAAAATTGATCAATCCAAATCCATTCTTCATGTTTAAATTAAATTTATAGCTCGAAACTTCTTCAAATCGGTTTAAGTTTATTCTGAATCGATCTAGAGCACACCTTACTCTGATACCATGCTCAAAAGTTGGAATCTCATCAACATTTATGCTTTCACTTATAGAAGTCCATTCACCATGCTCTAAATAAATCTCATTTGGATCAGCAGGAGTAGAGGACTCAGCTAACAAGCATTTTTCATTCTCTTCATTTATCTGAGATACAGTCAGACCATCTAAAAAATACACAATTGTATTTTTTGTTTACCACATAATTGTATCGTTCGTCAAACTCTAATGGTATATCTTCTTTAAAGTCTTTAACTGGAGAGTCAGCAATATCATGAATATGCTCATCTTCTAATACCTCATCATACCAATCATCAGGGAAATCAGAGTCTATATCATTAAAAGCTTCAATTTGCTTCTGGATATCACTCTCATCAGGGAAATCAGAATCTGTATCATTAAATGCTTCAATTTGCTTCTGGATATCACTCTCGTCAACATTTAGTACTTCATGCATAGATTTCTACATTTTTTACTCTGGTTCAGAAGATGATTTAGTCATATTTTCATCAATGTAGCACTTTCAACTTCTCATCAAGTTCAGTCATCAACATATCTTTATTTAATAATTAAGCATTTACATCTCATTTTCTTCTCTTAACTTCTCATCAAGTTGTTTTAAGTTGAGATCTTATGAAGTGAATACTTCTTGAGTAGATTCAATTGGAGATTCAACAACAGGTGAAGTACTTTGAATAATTAGGTCAAAATAATTACATCAGTGTAATCAAAGTCAAAATTCTGTTATTGATCAAATTCTTCATTCACATTTTCATTCATATCATCTCCAGCATTAACTTCTTTATTCACATCATCCATTTCATCATTCACTTCATCTTCATCAATATTCTCATTCACATGATCTGATATTGTTTCTTCACTATCTGCTTCAGCTACATTTTCATCCCCATCATTATCATCATCATCATCACTTGATGAACTTTCATCATTCTCAGGTTCATCATCATCATCAGCTTCTTCATCTTTAGAATTAGATACATCTTGAAAAACATCCTCAATTAGATAATTAGGATCAATAGAAGCATCCTCGGTCAAATGAAAATGATCTTCATTGATATTTACATCATCTCTTGCTACATTTCTGATATAGTAAAAAAACATGTACATTCTGAGCACCAGTAATCATAGCTAGTCTCTTATACACTGTTTCAGATATATGTTCGAGATCAAATCTTTCACCATTGACTCCATATGCATGAAAATCAGGGTTTTCTTCATTTATGATCATCTAGAGAAATGTAGGATACATCATGTACTTATTTCTTTTTCCTTTCTCCAGATTATAAGGAAATCCATTAAGAATCCATTTAGCCATGTTAAATCTTCTGTTTGTGGCTAAAGCTACTATTAGAGATGCTATATCAACAGGAAATGAATTCCAACCTGCACTTCTCTTTGACATTCAATGTTGAATTATGTAGCATAGCAGCTTCCAGTGATTGTAAACCGTTGCTCTAATAAATTGCTTCTTTGGGAAATTGTGTGGATGACCCATGGAAATGAATGTTTCTCTACATTCATTAAATGAAAGCTCAGCCAAGTCTTGTGGCTCATTGTTTCCCAATCTCATAGTATCCCTTATTGTCCGTTCAGAAACTTCAATCATTCTTTGCTCAGCAATAAATCCTCTTAAAACTTTTCTTCCTTTATCATCTCTATCTATTTCAGCTGTTCTCCAAAATTTCTTTATCAATCTCGCATATATGATTGCCATTGCACACATAGCATACACATATCATGTTCTCAATAAGAATCTAATCATGTCTTCATAACCCACTGCATCATGAACATCTTCATTTAAGAAGGCTGCTGCTATATTATGCTTAGGCTAAACTTTAATTTTATCATCTGTTAAACACAAGACAAACAATAAGTGCACATGAATAACTATGATTTACTTCTTATTATGGATTATCAAATTACTTAGTGATTTTTAAAATTTTACAATTTGATCAATGTCAGTTAGAAAAGTTTCTAAGTGTTGAACACACTATATCATAAGAACAATTACATTCAAATTCAAGTTTTAAATATTTAAAGACTATTAAACATTAACAATCTTTTCTAAACAAGTTGATTATTTGAATTTTGATGATTTACAGCTTTATTTTGATTAAAACTTCAAAATGACTTTTCATTTCTTGTTCTTAACTGTCGACTGATGAACACCAAATCATCAAAAACATAATATGATGAAATCATTTTTTTTATTATCTCAAATTGAGCGAAAATATGTGATAACAACTCAATAATGTTCAATTTTAATGATTGTTAAATATTAAATTCTCAAATTTTGAATTTCATCACATCTTAAGGTTCATACGCTGAATAGGTTTTGAACACCTAATCAAATGTTCTGATTATGTTCTGAAATTGATGTTTTAAGATCAACATGATATTTGAAATCAATAATTTTACCTATTTATGACAAAGATTAATTTAAAATCAAACAACACAGAGATAATGAAATGAGTCGTATGAGCTGATAGAACAGATAGTTTTTAGTGTAAATGTGAAAATGAAGAATTCTACTAAGTGTTGAATATATATATGTGTAAAAACTCTTAGGAGCATGACCGCTGTGGAGGCGTATGAGCACTGTTGAGACGCATGAGACTTAGACGCGTGAGCATACGGTCACGTTTTCTTTGAAAACCCTTAGACGCATGGAATTGTTCAGGTGTATGTGCACTGTTCAGGCGCATGGGCACTATCTAGGTGCATGGGCACTATTCAGGCGCATGACCTAGAAGGTGTATAGGCACTGTTCAGGCACATGACCTAGATAGAAACGCCTAACACTTGGTCAATTTCATGACCCCTCAGTCCACATAAGAACTGTTTAGGCGCCATGAACTTTTCAAGTATCCACACTTGGAATTTTTCAACTTTGGAAAGTCTAGTACTGTTTAGATGCATGACAACTATTCAGGTACATGAGATTGAACCACAATGCCCAAGACTTGTACAAATTTCTGAAATTTCATCGTACTCCTGAATTGGACTTTTTGACACCATTCAGGCATATGAGAATTTTCTATACGTCTAAACTTCGAAATTTTTCACAAATTTCATCCAAACACTATTTATGCACATGAACAGAGTTTATGACATCCGTCACCAAAATAGGTATGTTGCCTTTGGCATGACTTGAGATTTTGACTTTTGACTTTAATTTTTGTCTTATTTGGTTTTGGCCTTAATTTATGGTTATTTTCTTGTTGGGCCCAAATTTTGGTTAGTGAGCCTACGTGTTTATGATGGGACTGGAGTTTATATCATTATGTGACTAGTGGGCTTGTTGTCGTATGAGGTCCTATGTATTGAGCTCAATCAAGGTTTTTCTAAAAAGTAAAACATGAAATTACACCGACACCCAACTAACTCTACATTCTTGGGCTTTTCCTAAAGCCTAGTAAATAAACATGAATTAGTTCTAAGAATATAATTTATCCGAATCCTAGGACGTGTGATAGCTCGTTGGTGTCGTTATTGCGCGCGGAATTTGAAAACGTAAAAATCAGTCGACGCACGGGTCGAGACAAGATGGATTATAAGAGACGGGCCAAGGGCCCGAAGGCCATTCTTTCTCCCATGTTTTGGCCGCAAATAGTTAGGGGGGGTATTCCCCTTTACTTAGCTCACTTTTCACAAATTGTAGAATTCCCTTGAAACCCTAGCCACCACCTTCTCAAAAGTCCTCTCATCTTCTCCTCTTGGCCATCGAAAATTCTGAAATCACTTGTTGAGCCATCGAGTTTTTGAAAATCAAGTCATCCAAGAACGTTAAATTGGGATAGATACGTTCGTCTTCAAAGCTACGTTAAGCGAAAATCACTTTTGATGAACTTTAATTCTAGTTTTACTCTAGAATTGAGGATATTCATCACATATATCCAAAACCTTCATCTAATAATCTCTCATTCTTGGTTTTTGGTGCTAGATCGTGAAGATCTAAGCGTTACGATTGTCGAGTTCGTCATTTGGTAAAATCCTAATTCTTGAACTTGTATGGTAATCGAATCTAAAATATTGGGTTGTAATCTTAGATGATCTGCCATTAATCGAAATTTTGGACCTTTAAAACATTTTGAAATAATTTAAATTGTTCCTTGAAAGAATTGATGGGTTGAACAAATTGAAACAATGAAATTATCACTTGAAGTTACAAACTAGGAGACTAAGAAACCAACAACTGTTCGGGACAGGAAAATTAAGTAAACTAAGTTGTTGATTGAAGTTTTGGAAAACTTGAAACTGGAGAGAAATCACTTTTACATATTTGGGTTGTTAACGGGCGCATATTGGGACTTGAGACGCAAAGGAACGAAATTAACAATCTGGACAGCTTGCTGTCAGAAAAATGGGTCATCTTGTTTATGTGATAACTTGGTCGAAATACACCCAATTGAGGCTAAATCTATGTATAAATTTAAGCCCCATGATTCCTCTAACTAAATCAAGTGGTCTCGTGTCGTTTCGACATCGTTTGGTCCTCCAAACGTAGCAAACAAAACAGAAGGTCAAAACCGACAAATCTGGGCAGCAGATTAGTCGGTATTCTTCGAGTCATAACTTTCTTATACTTTGTCAAATGAGCATGATTATTTTCCTTAAGTTTAATTTAAATCCTCTTCCTTCAAATGACACTTTTTACACTAAGATTTGTTATCCTTTCGATCTCCAAACAGCCTATACAAGACTGATGCGCAATCAGATATGTATGCTGAATTATCTTGGCAACGTTAAAAGCAAGAGTTGGGACTAAATAATCTAAAGTAAGACAATTTTTTCATATAAGATTGATTAAATTTCTTTACAAAAGAATTAAAATAATAAGTGTGGAAATAGAAAACCTTGATTAGCGTTAAGGGATGGACTAAAAAGATTACACCCATATTGGCCATTTATATTTTGTGCTATATTAATCCTTTTGTGTATTATATACTTTTAGAGCTTACTCTGAGTGTTATGGGATTTGAACTGTGACATTTCAAGGTGAGTTTCATGGCTCCTTTTTCAATGTGTTTTACTTGGGGGAAAAGTGTGCTCATAGTTTTGAATTAAGCCGTGTTTTGTTTTTATGAAACGTTGTACGTGGTTTGGGTCATGGTTTGAGTCTTGATGATCATTCATGAGTGTGTGTTTGGAATTGTTATTGAGTCAGTTGGCCTGGATGTCATGGAGGGTATTGTAAGTACTAACGGGTTGACACCCCCCACCGATGTTGTTGGTATACTAGTCGAGACCGACTTGGTCGGGGCTTGCCCTTGGGTGAATATAATCCGGATGTGTGATTTGGAATAGTATTAGAATTGATTGTGTTAGAACTTTTGTTGATATCTTCACTGCTATGTATCTCTTTGACATACAATTTTCTATACATGTTATGCACGGCAAAATATTTGTACTTTTAAACCTGTGAACTCACCAACGTATGTTGAATTTATAGAGCATGTCTTTTCAGGTAATGAAGCCTAGGTGTTTGGCTATGGATTTAGACGAGACCGCTCCTTTAGGAACATTTTACATTTCAAGAGACTTTTGGACATGTTTTGAATTATTTGGTCTTCTGGAGTGTAATTTTGTTAGTTTTGAATTTGGTAGTGTTTGGCAAGTGTGTTGATTTGTTTCCGAATGGAAGTTTGGTTTATTTATGCATTTATGGTATGACGTTTTGGGATTGACTGTACTTGGCATGTGTTCCTCTGTTTCGGGAGACATCATGAGCCATGTACGGAGAATACCATTAGTCATTCTCTTGTAACCCCAATGTGACATGACGATCCCGTCCGTCACATCCTCGTGTTTCTGCTTTAGAGAGGGTGTGACAGATTGGTATCAGAGCCATTGGTTATAGAGAATTAGGTGGATTATTTGACCTAGACTATAATCTAAGTACCCGCATGTAGTATGCATAATAGGATTATGTGTACATTATACATGTGTATGTTTGTGTTAATTGTCTTGATTTTTAGATTGTTTTGTTGCTTTCTCCTTTTTATTGTTCTTTTGAGAAAAAGTGTTTATTTTTCTTTTCCTTTTAGGCCATGATTTCCGATATTCCGCTCCCCCTTCTATTATTGAGATTTCATCTGATTCCGAGAGCAAAGAGGTGTCACCTGGTCTGTCGAAGTTGGGGGTATCGGCTGTGCGTGGACGTAGACCGGTGATGAGGTTTATGACAAGGTACTTTAGACCCTATGGGTTTGGGGCACCCAGAAGAGCATATGCTGTGAGTAACACATTCCCTCACTCAGAGGACGTTAGAGACATTCATAGGTCACCACCATATTTTACGAGGTCTAGTAGCAGCTGTGAGAGCCATGTGGGACCAATATGGGAGATGGCTATGCACCCACTGACTATTCATGATGAGGGTGGCAATTTACCTGCCCCTCCAGCCCTAAAGGGCAAGAGAGAGTTTGCGCGTCGTTTGATAGGAGGGCTCATTGCTACTTGCTTGTGGGGTGGAAAGAAGGATTGAACTAGGGACACTCCACACTACTTCTGATTAGCCTTTCTATGATTTTTTTCTCTCTCTTAAGTAATTTAACTTGTGATTATTGGGATTAGTATATTTTGACTTTGAATTTTGAAATTGGAGTGTTATGGATATTAAGGTTGAATATTATTTAAGTATTTCTATTATGGATTTTAGATGTTGAGTTGACAATTAAGTGCTACAATATGATTGCCTATTTCCTGAAATAATTTATAGTCTTATTACTAATGCGATGATGGATTATAATTATTTACGAGTTGTCTTATTTTTAGAACATGCCGCCAAGAAGAGTTACCCGCAGCACGGCCCGCGGAGGTGAAGCCCCGAGGGGACGAGGACGTGGAAGAGGTGCTGGTGGCCGTGGTGGGACCATAGGTGGAAGAGGTCAAGGTGAGTAGAACAATAAGAATAATAGGGCTAGTAACGCAGATATCGCTGCTATCATTGCTCAGCAGCTAGCTGAGTTAATTCCTACTATTGTTATGCAAGTGAGTAACAACATCATGAACAATGGGGGTGGTATTAGTGGAGGAAGCGGGAACGATTATGGGAACGAAGGGGATATTGGCAATCATGGGGACGAGGAAAGAGCGAATGGAGGCGAGGTGTTGGGGGAGCTGGAGATGGTGGGAATTGGCATGTTGTGGGAAATGGTACTGGGGTAGGGTTGGATGTACTTTCAAGGAGTTCATAACTTGTAAACCAAAGGAGTTTGATGGAAAGGGTGGAGCTATCGCAGGTTGAGAAAATGGAAATTGTGATAGAAATCAGTAACTGTGCCGAGAATCAGAAAGTGAAGTATGCGACGTGTTCATTGGTAGGAAAGGCATTAACATGGTGGAATACTCAAGTTTAGGCTTGGGGTAGAGAGGCAGCAATGGCCATGACATGGGCCGAATTTAAGGCTTTGGCAACTGAAGAGTATTGTCCTATGAATGAAATGCAAAAGTTGGAACACAAATTCTAGAACCATTCAATGGTAGGGTCGGGGCTTGCTATTTATACTGACCGGTTTCATGAATTGGCAAAGCTGGTGCCACACTTGGTAACAGCCGTGTAGAAGAGGATCGAGCGGTACATCTGGGGTTTGGTACCATAAATTCGTGGTATGGTGATGGTCGTGGCACCCCCAACCATACAAAGTGCAATTTTGAAAGCAAGCACTTTGACTGATGAAATGATGCGAACTGGAGTTTTTGGAAAGACTGGAGAAAAGCGAAAGCATGTTGGGGAGTCAAGTAAGTCGACAAACAACAAAGTGGGTAAGAAAACAGAGGTGGTGCGGGGATTTATGGTTGTGCGCCTGCAAAGTAAGGATTTTGTTGGTTCCCATCCGAAATACAGCAAGTGTAGTTTGCATCACCCAACTACGATGTCATGTCCTATGTGCTATGCTTGCCAATAAGTCAGGCATATAGCTAAGTAATGGAGGACACTCGTGAATCCAGCGGTGCCGGTCAATACGGTTAGACCAGCGGGGGCACCACGTGTATGTTTTGAGTGCGGGAGTCAAGACCATTACCGTAATACTTGTCCAATGTTAAACAGAGCACCGGGACAGGTGAGCAACCTAAATGCAAGAAACAACAACCAAAATCAAGTATTAGCGATTGGCAAGAATCCTAGACAAGGAAACAATGGTAACCCGGATTGTGGAAGGGCATTTGTAATCGCTGCCAATGATGCTTGCTAGGAACCACAAGTGGTGACGGGTATGTTTACTTTGAACAAACATTATGCTACAATTTTATTTGATACGGGTGCTAATAATAGTTTTGTATCATCCGAGTTTGTGAAATTAATGGATATGACCCCTAGTTATGTGGAATCAAGCTATGTAGTAGAATTGGCTAACGATAGCCTAGTAGAGACTAGAGATATAATTCGTAACTGTACCTTAACTTTGGATGATCATGCATTTAGAATAGATTTTATACCCTTTGGGCTTGGGAGTTTTGACGTAGTGGTGGGTATGGACTGGTTAACTGGGAATAGAGCTAAAATTGTTTGTAACGAAATGATTATGCACATACCCTTACCAAGTGGCAAAACACTTGAAGTACATGGGGAGAAGCCGGAAGTGAATAAAGAATTCATCATGGGCATGAAAATGGCGGAGTTGAAGGTCAAATACATACCTATTATGCGGGGCTTTATAGAGGTGTTTCTGGAGGATTTGATAGAATTGCCACCACCGAGGCAGGTGGATTTCCAAATCGATTTGACACCTAACGCAATGCCTATGGCTAAGGCTCCTTATCAACTAGCACCGTCAGAAATGCAAGAACTATCTAGTCAACTTCAGGAGTTGTTACACAAGGGTTTCATCCAACCCAGTCATTCACCGTGGGGGGAGCCAATGCTATTTGTCAAGAAAAAGGATGGGTCGTTTAGAATGTGCATAGATTATTGAGAATTGAACAAGTTAACCATTAAGAATCATTACCCCTTGCCAAGTATAGATGATCTATTCGATCAACTTCAAGGGACGACATACTTTTTGAAGATTGATCTTCGTTCGGGATATCATCAGTTGAGGGTGCACGAGGACGATATACCAAAGACGGCTTTTAGGATGCCTTATGGGCATTATGAATTCTTTGTTATGCCTTTTAGGCTAACGAACGCACTCGCGGTATTCACGGATCTAATGAATAGGGTGTGTAAACCCTATCTGGACAAATTTGTCATAGTATTCATTAATGACATCCTGATCTATTCATGGACGAAAGAGGATCATGAGGGACATTTGAAAACAATCTTGGAGTTATTAGGGAGGGAGAAACTCTATGCCAAATTTTTCAAGTATGAGTTTTGGCTACGAGAGGTGAAATTCCTTGGAAATATGGTGAATGAGAAAGGAATTCATGTGGATCCTGGAAAGATTGAGGCAGTTAAAAACTAGGAGTCGCCTAAGACGCCTTCAGAGATAAGACAATTCCTTGGACTAGCAGGAAACTATCGGTAATATATCGTAAACATCTCAAGGGTTGAGCAACCACTTACACAACTAACACAAGAGGATAAAAAGTTTGAATGGGGTGCTAAACAAGAAGATGCATTTAATACATTGAAAGATAAGTTGTGTAATGCACTAATATTGGCACTCCCTGAGGGGTCAGACGGATTCGTTATGTATTATGACGCGTCACATCAAGGGCTAGGTTGTGTGCTTATGCAAAAGGATAAAGTGATTGCGTATGCATCGTGACAACTTAAGAATCACAAGAAGAATTACACCACCCATGATCTGGAGTTAAGCGCGGTGATCTTCGCTCTTATGATCTGGAGGCACTATTTGTATGATACAAAATGTGTCGTTTATACCAACCACAAGTGCCTTTAGCACATTTTTGACCAAAAGGAATTGAATATGAGACAGCAACATTGGATTGAATTGCTTAACGATTACGATTGTGAGATCCGGTACCACCCAGGTAAGGCAAACATAGTAGCGGATGCTTTGAGTCGAAAAGAAAGAGTCAAACCTTTACGTATTCGGGCCCTACGAATCTACGAATGACCATTCATTCGGATATTAAGACTCATATTATTGCCACTCAAGTTGAAGCAATAAAGGAAACAAACCTACAGGGTGAAGTGTTGAGAGGCCTGGATAGACAGTTTGAACAGAAGGATGATGGAGGGTTATACTTTGTGGGTAGAATTTGGGTACCTATTACGGGGAATGTACGAGAGATCGTATTGAATGAGGAACACAAGTCGAGGTATTTGGTACACCTTGGTACGGATAAAATGTACCACGATCTTAGGGATTTATACTGGTGGCCTGGAATAAAAAGAAATATAGCGGTCTATGTTAGTAAGTGTTTAACGTGTGCAAAGGTCAAGGCAGAACATCAAAGACTGTCAGGCTTATTACAGCAACCTGAAATCCCTAAATGGAAGTGGGAGAATATTACGATGGACTTCATTACGAAGCTACCAAGGACTAGTAGTGGGCATGATAGGATTTGGGTTATTGTGGATCAGATGGCCAAATCTGCATATTTCTTGGTGATACGCGCAGACTACAAAATCGAAAAGTTAGCAAGGATCTATATCAGTGAGATCGTGTCTAGACATGGGGTACCAGTGTCAATCATCACCGATCGCGATGCACGATTCACATCCCGGTTTTGGCAATCTTTGCAGAAGTCATTGGGGACATGTCTTGGCACCAGTACTGCCTATCACCCTCAGACCGATGGTCAGAGCGAGCGTACAATTCAGACTTTGGAAGACATGCTGAGAACTTGCACGATTGACTTTGGTAGTAACTAGGACACTAACCTTCCATTGGTGGAGTTTTCATATAATAATAGTTACCATACGAGTATTGGATGTGCTCTATTTAAGACATTATATGGGCGTAAGTGTAGGTCACCGGTGTGTTGGGCAGAGGTCGGGGATAGTCAGATGATTGGACCCGAGATCATACAAGAGACTACCAAAAAGGAGTTTCAGATTAGGGATAGGTTGAAGACGGCCCAAGATCGTCAGAAAAGTAATGTTGATAATCGAAGGAAGCCATTAGAGTTCACTATTGGGGAGAACATTCTGTTGAAAGTGTCACCTTGGAAAGGCGTGGTTCGTTTTGGCAAAAGTAGCAAGTTAGCACCAAGGTACGTTGGTCCGTTCAAGATTATTGAACGAATTGGCCATGTTGCATATCGACTGGAATTGCCGCAAGAGTTAAACGACATACATAACACGTTTCATGTTTCAAATCTTAAGAAGTGCCTCACTGATGAGACGTTGCATGTGCTACTCGAGGAGATTCAAGTGGATGAAAAACTTCGATTCGTCAAAGAACCATTGGAGATCATGGACGGGGAAATAAAGATGTTGAAACGAAGCAAGATCCCGATTATGAAGTAAGATGGAACTCAAAAAGAGGCCCTGAGTTTACTTGGGAACGAGAAGACGGAATGAGGATTAAGTACCCTCACCTATTTGCGGATGGTAGTGAACTTGATGCCTATAGTTGAATTTCGGGACGAAATTCTCTTAACTGGGGGATATTGTGACATCCGTCACCAAAATAGGTACGTTGACTTTGGCATTGACTCGAGTTTTTGACTTTTGACTTTAATTTTTGTGTTATTTGGGCTTGGCCTTAATTTATGGTTATTTTCTTGTTGGGCCCTAATTTTGGTTAGTGGGCCTACGTGTTTATGATGGGCCTGGAGTTTATATCATTACGTGACTAGTGGGCTTGTCGTCATATGAGGTCCTATGTATTGAGCCCAATAAAGTTTTTTCTAAAAAGTAACACACGAAATTACACCGGAACCCAACTAACTCTACATCCTTGGGCTTTGCCTAAATCCTAGTAAATAAACTTGAATTAGTTCTAAGAATATAAATTATCCGAATCCTAGGGATTGTGATAGCTTGTTGGAACCGTTATTGCGCGAGGAATTTGAAAACATAAAAATTAGTCGACGTGCGGGTCAAGACAAGACGGATTACACGAGATGGGCCCAGCACCCGAAGGCCCTTCTTTCTCCCATGTTTCAGCCGCAAATAGTTAGGGGGTATTCCCCTTTGCTTGGCTCACTTTTCACAAATTGTAGAATTCCCTTGAAACTCTAGCCACCACCATCTCAAAAAATCCTCTCCTTTTCTCCTCTTGGGCATCAAAAATTCTGAAATCACTTGTGCAACCATCGAATTTTTGAAAATCAAGTCATCCAGGAACGTTAAACTGGACTAGATACGTTCGTCTTCAAAGCTACGGTAAGCGAAAATCGCTTTTGATGAATTTTAATTCTTGTTTTACTCTAGAATTGAGGATATTCATCATCTATATCCAAAATATTCATCTAACAATCTCTCATTCTTGGTTTTTGGTGCTAGATCGTGAAGATCTAAGCATTACGATTGTCGAGTTCGCCATTTGGTAAAACCCTAATTCTTGGACTTGTATGGTAACCGAATCTAAAATATTGGACCTATAAAACGTTTTTAAATAATTAAAATTGTTCCTTGAAGAATTAATAGGTTGAACAAATCGAAACAATGAAATTATCACTTAAAGTTGCAAACCGGGAGACTAAGACACCAACAACTGTTCGGGACTGGAAAATTAAGTAAATTATGTGGTTAATTGAAGTTTTGGACAACTTGAAACTGGAAAGAAAGCACTTTTACATATTTGGGTTGTTAACGGGCGCATATTGGGACTTGAGACGCAAAGGAGCGAAATTAACAATCTGGACAGCTTGTTGTCAGAAAAATGGGTCATCTCGTTCATGTGATAACTTTGTCTAAATACACCCAATTGAGGCAAAATCTGGATCTAAACTTAAGCTCCATGAGTTCTCTAACTAACCCAAGTCGTCTCGTGTCGTTTCGACATCGTTTGATCCTCCAAACGTAGCAAACAAAACAGAACATCAAAACTGACGAATCTGGGCGGCAGATTAGTCTGTATTCTTCGAGTCATAACTTTCTTATACTTTGTCAAATGAGCACGATTATTTCCCTTAAGTTTAATTTAAAGCCTCTACTTTCAAACGACACTTTTTACACAAAGATTCGTTTTCGTTTCGATCTCCAAACAGCCTATACAAGACAGATACACAATCAGATATGTATGCTGAATTATCTTGGCAACCTTAAAAGCAAGAGTTGGGACTAAATAATCTAAAGCAAGACAAGTTTTGCATATAAAATTGATTAAATTTCTTTACAAATGAATTAAAATAATAAGTGTGAAAATGGAAAACCTTGATTAGCGTTGAGGGCTGGACTAAAAGGATTACACCCATATTGGCCATTTATATTTTGTGCTATATTAATCCTTTTATGTATTATATACTTTTAGAACTTACTTTGCATGTTGTGAGATTTGAACTGTGACATTTCAAGGTGAGTTTCACGGCCCCTTTTCAATGTGTTTTACTTGGGGGAAAGGGTCATAGTTTTGAATTAAGCCATGTTTGGTATTTATGAAATGTTGCATGTGGTTTGGGTCATGATTTGAGTCTTGATGATCATTCATGAGTGTGTGTTTGGAATTGTGATTGAGGCGGTTGGCTTGGATGTCATGGAGAGGTGTTGTTAGTACTAACGGGTTGACACCCCAACCCTGTTGTTGGTATACTAGTCGAGACCGACTTGACCGGGGCTTGCCCTTGGGTGAATATAATCCGGATGTGTGATTTGGAATAGTCTTGGACTTGGATTGTGTTAGAACTTATGTTCATATCTTGACTGCTATGTATCTCTTTCACATACAATTTTTCTATACATGTTATGTACGAAAAAATATGTGTACTTTTAAACCTGTGAACTCACCAACGTATGTTGATTTTATAGAGCATGTCTTTTCAGTTAATGAAGCCTAGGTGTTTGGGTATGGATTTAGACGAGACCACTCCTTTAGGAACATTAGACATTTCAAGAGACTTTTGGACACGTTTTGAATTATTTGGTCTTCTGGAGTGTAATTTTGTTGCTTTTGAATTTGGTAGTGTTTGGCAAGTGTGTTGGTTTGTTTCCCAGTGAAACTTTGGTTTATTTAGGCATTTATGGTATGACGTTATGGGATTGACTGTACATGGCTTGTGTTCCTATGTGTCGGGCGACGTCATGACCCATGTATAGAGAATACCATTAGTTATTCTCTTGAAACCCCAATGTGTGATGACGATCTCGTCCATCGCATCCTCGTGTTTCTGCTTTAGCAAGGGTGTGACACTGTTCATCATAAATTTTCACACTTCACACTTAGTCAACTTGACTATCACTCATCATACATTATTCCATGTCAAATTTTCATTTTTAATTTTCAATCAAGCACAACTTTAATAAAAAAAATTATTATTTTTATTATTTAAATAATTTTCCATTATTTTAGTCTCTATTTTTTGAATATTTTTAAAAATATAAATGATCACATTTTTTGTAACCAGAACCTTTTCCACGTGTGCTAAAATATTTTTTGGCGCATGTTTTCATCATATCAAACACAGATATGCTTGTCATAGATAGCTTCATCCTTTTCATCCAAACATTTGATTTTGATTATTTATTTTTTATTTTACTCCCCCTAAACTTTTAAGTTGTCAATCTTAGAAGTTTATTTAATGCTGCAAATAGAGTAAACCAATCACTATTAACATGCCTCCACACATAAAATAATGCAAAAGTAAAAATAAAGCAGAATAAAAGTCTACTATATACATAATGAATCATAAGTATGTAGTGAGATCATATCAGTTAAGATCAGCATATTAAAATAAAATAAATTATGGATTGTCATAGACAGTGATTAAATCCTGATTAGGTGTGCTCCAAGTTAGTGATTTCACCGCAAAGGAGATACAAGATCCAAGGACAGACAATGAGTGTTTTTGGCAAAAGGATCCACACACTTACTTATTCAATTATTGGATTGATTAGGATTTGATTAGATATGACATTATGTTACCCAGACTTAGACTTAAAGAGATCAACCATCATCAAGGTAGGCATGAAAGCATATCTTCTTAACTTATTAACCTGACATATACTTATAGCCAGATCTCATGTTTATAATTTAGAAGAGAATTATCATGGATAAACCATTTGATAATATCTAAACCATACATTTGAATAGGTTGCGCACATTGACATCTTTTTGCATCAGGGGAGAATATCCAGGTCTGTAATCACTTACAACAGAGGATATCTCAGCACTTCAGATCTATAATAACTCATAACAGAGAAGTGAACAGATGCTTTAAACAGATCTCATGGTTATTCATATCACCACCAGATGTGAGGTTGTGACTTTACAAACAATCAATCAGATAAGCAAACACCACTCATTAGTACTAAGATGGACACGCATACATGCATAGATGATTTAGTTTAATCACAAAAATTTACTTTTTAGTATAATTGCATGAGGTTACCTACACATCATATCTGATCATGTCAGATTTTATTAATGAGTGAAATATGCAACTGATCAAAACTAATGTACTATCATTTCTCACATATTACACAAACAGATTCATTTCTAAATAATATATGAATAAAGATACTCTATTTCTATCATTTTTGTTTTAAAATTTTCTATTTTCTTTTACTATTTCCTATTTTTGTATTTTCTTTTACTTTTTAACACACACACACACAATATATATACAACAAGCAGTGAACTTTGACAGTTTCTCTTGAAGTTTTATTGTTTATTTATGGGAGAGGGTTCTTTTCATTTTTAAGATTCAAATATTAAAAGAAACTCAATCATGTAATAAAACATGATTTATGAGACCAATTGACTCGACCAAATACCCAAACCTACCTGGTAAGAAGGTTTTTGTAAATAGATTAGCCAATTGTTTTTTAGTTTATATTTGAACCAAAATGGTTAAACCTTTTTCAGAGTTATCTCTGAGAAAATGATATCAAATTTCGATATGTTTTGTTTTGGATTGTTTGACATGATTAGTTGTTATAAAGATAACAGTTGTGTTATCAATGTAAATAGGAGTTTTAAGAAAATTGAACCCGTAATCTAGTAGTTAGTTTTGTAACCAAAGGATTTGAGAACATCCTACTGATGCAGCTATGTACTCAGCTTCTGCAGTTGAAACAAATACATTTGTTTGCTTCTTACATTGCCATGAGACTAATCAGGGACCTAAAAAATGACAACCACCCGTTGTAGGTTTACGATCTTGACAACATACCCCATAATCACTATCTGTATATCCATGTAACTTGAAATTTCCTTCATAAGGATATCATAACCCTAGAGCCGGGTTTCCTTTGAGATATCCGAGTATATGTTTGACAACGATAAGGTGATATTCCTTTGGGTCTGTTTGATACCAGGCATAGACACAAACAACATACATTATATCAGGTCTAGATGCAGTAAGATACATCAAGGAACCAATCATAGATCTGTATAAAGTTTGGTCAACGGTTTTTCCTTTCAAATCAGGTTCAATCTTGGTATTGACGTTACTTGGAGTTCTAATATATTGACAATCTTGCAGTTTAAAATTTTTCAAGTTTTTCAATGAATTTCTCCTTATTAATAAAAATTCCATCTGCAGACTGTTTCACTTGTAATCCAAGAAAATAATTAATTTCACCTATAGAAATCATTTAGAAACGAGACTTCATGATTTCTTTAAATTAATTGCATAATTTTAGACTTGTAGAACTGAATACGATATCATCAACATACACTTAAACCCATAAGAGATCATCAGCATCCTTCTTTATTAATAAAGTTAGATCAATTTTACCTCTTATGTATCCATGCTGGATCAAATGTCGTGGCAATGTATCATACCAAATTCTAGGAGCTTGATGAGGACCATACAATGCTTTGCTAAGCTTGTACACACGATAAGGATATTCTGAATCTTCGAAACCTGGAGGTTGCTTGACATATATATCCTTAGTGATTGGTCCGTACAAGAAGCATCTTTTACGTCTATCTGGTACACCTTGAATTTCATATATGAAGCATAAGCCACAAATTCATGAATTGCCTTAAGTCTTGTAACTGGAGCAAATACTTCATTATAATCTATTCCTTCTTCTTGGGTGTAACCTTATGCAACGAGTCTTGCTTTGTTGCGAACAACAATACCTTGATCATCTGATTTGTTTCTAAACAACCATTTTGTGCCAATGGCATTTTCTCCTTCAGGTAAATCCACAAGCTTCCATACTTTTGTTTACGAAACTGTAATAACTTTTCTTGCATAGCCTTAATGTCACACCCCCGCTAAAACGGAAACACGGGGATGTAACGAGACGGGATCGTCATAACACATTGTTAACCATAGAGATGCAATATGTGTAGTTGATGATAAAGCATGCCATGACAACACCCGACACAAAGGAGACCTATGTCGTGTTTAGTCATTATTCACGACAACATAGCCATAAGAATAAACTTGTAAATGATTCACATAACCAAAAATAGTATCATTGTATTATAATTCCCACAATCCAGGAACAAGTATCCAAAAGAATAATTGTATATAATCAAACCAACAACGTTTCAAAAGAATGTTTGTCAAGTATTGTATTGTCTCAAAATGCATCCTAGGGTCTCCATTAGGGCAGCACCTAGATCTTCAATTAGCATTGTCACCTGAAAAGATATGCTCAAAATGGTCAACAAAATTGTTAGTGAGCTCGCAGGTTTAATTAGTAAGTAACTTGATGCTGCATAATAGTTTTATGGAATACCGTGTATACAGTTATCAGTAAACAAAATCACATAACAATGAGCTTTACAACCAAACCTAACGACGTACACACAGAATCTTGTCAGAATATATTCACCCAAGGGCTCGTTCCTGGCCACTGTTGGTACCAACTAGTATAGTAACAAACGAGGATGGGGGTGTCAACCCAGTATTACTACCAATACCTATCCATCGGTTCCAACACCGGAATTAAATGGTTGTAAAGAAAGTACCACACAGCGACTCATGTATGCATCAGATAAGTACTCGCAAAACAGTAACAAGTTGATTCCAAGAATGTAAGTTGTACAACATAAAAATGTGTGAGCATACTCTTCCCCCATGTTTGTAAATAATTTAAGTATTGAATAAGTATAAAAGGGGCAACAAAACTCACTTGTTCGGTGGTAAGTATGGATGATCAAGTTCCAAATGTTGTATGCAATAAAAGGTCAAACACCTATTAATAGTTTTTGTTAAGCATTAATGATAGGTTTAATGAAAATACTAACGTTCAGCCGGTTCGGGTTGTATCGATTCGGTCGCGTGGAACACACACAAGTAGACATACGTATTAGATCTTATGTAGATACAAGTACTATAAATCATTGCCATTGCTGATGATATTTGTGTAAAAGTGTCATTGTTATTAGAGTAGTACTTGATAAATATCGTTGGTTACCAATCGGTTATTGATAATTGTAAAATGTTAAAGTTGATTTGATTTGTGATAACACTAGTAAGTTTGATAGTGTTAACTTAAATATTGTCATTAGCAACGGTAACTGTGTCGATGTCACCCTAATATCACACGACATACACACACCACACACAAGAAGAAAGTCACACATAACAACTCCAGTCGCACGACTGGACCAGACGCACGACTCAATCACTCCATCCGCACGAATCAACCTTCATTCATACGAATCAGCTACATTCATACGAATGGACCTCCATTCGTGCTATTCGGCCTTCAGTCGTACCACACAATACTCAATCGCACACATTCATCCGCATGGACTCAATCGCATGAATACACACATTCGCATGACTCAATCACACAACACACACACAGTCGCATGACTCGGTCGCACAATAGACATAGTCGTACGACTCAGTCGCACGACACACCCAGTCGCACGACTCAGTCGTACAGCAGACCCAGTCACCAGAACAGAAGAATCGCGACGGCAGAAGTGCAGAGCAGCCTTCGGCTGCTCCGTGCATGAGATTTACACCACAAGCACTTCCAGAAACACATTTCACACACACACCAACTAGAAGAACGCACACAAAAAGACATCACACGCACCCACACGACCTCATGTGCTCGGGTTGGCCCCGAGGACCCGAAACCCTTCAAGGACAGCAGTAAACAAGCAAGAAAAGGGACGACCAAGGCCGTCTACCTGCAAGAATGGAGTAGACTCAGCAGTTGCCGAGGCCTTGTCGGGGAAAACGCGAAGAAAGGGGCGGTTTTGGTGCTAGGAGGAGGAGAAAAGTGGAAGAAGAAGAAGATGAGGAAGAAGATGAATTGGGGGGCTAGGGCCGGAAATGGGGTATATATACCCAGCCCTAGTTTGGCAAAATGTCACATTTGGTCCCTGCACTTATCCCCCGAGTTCCCAAGTTTGTTTCGGTTAAAAACGACCTTAATCGGCTAGTTATATTAACGATAAAAGTGCAAATGATGATATTTGTAACTTAAAAATGGTTTTATTAATGACAATAATAATATATATAAATGGTATATTTAATAATAACGATAAGGACAATTGTAAAGGTTTAAGGATATAACGCTAACGATGAGAACACAAGTGTAAAAGATGATAAAGCAAGTATAATATCAAGACGAATAGTTTATAAAGGTGAGGAATGAACGTTCAAAGAAAAGTTAACTAATTCCCCTTTAAATGACGGACCTTTTGGTGACGAATGTCACAGTATCCCCCACTTGAGAGAATTTCATCCCGAAATTCAGCTGGAGTTAGGTCCTAGAGTGTCATCCACGAATAGGTGCGGGTACTTGAGTTTTATCTGGTCTTCCCTTTCCCATGTGAATTCTAGTCCTCGTTTGGAGTTCCATCTCACGCGGACGATCGGTATCTTGCTGCGCCTTAATCGTTTGATCTTTCGGTCCATGACCTCTATAGGTTCTTTGATAAAATGAAGCTTTTCATCGATCTTGATTTCCTCAATTGGCACATGAAGAGTTTCATCCACCAGGCACTTTTTGAGGTTTGATACGTGAAATGTATCGTGTACACCACTGAGTTCTGGTGGCAACCTTAATCGATATGCCACTGGACCGATTCTTTTCATGATTTCGAATGGTCCTACGTATCTCGGGGCTAACTGTTGGACCTCAACATTGAGACTGAAGCTTACCAAATTGAAGATCAAGTTCAGTTGTCTTATCGGTGCTGATCACGATGAAAGACGTTGATAATAGTAGACTAAGGGGG